>JAKTVV010000012.1:0-192079 GCA_030581715.1 Petasospora mississippiensis | reverse complement strand
TGTAGCTAGCGACTTCTAAGTGTGATTTTTGAGATCCGGCAACATTCATTTACCCCGGAAGAGTGTAAAAAGCACCGCAACTAAGCCCAGTCGGGAGAAAAAAAATTTCCTTATATATATAGATCAGCTAGTTTAACGGATAAACTCAATGTTTGAAGTTTGTAATTTAGTAGACAAGATCACGCTCTTTTTAGAAATATTAATTGAATATTTATTTATAAAAATATATATAATAATATTTTTACATGTTAACAGGGTAATAAATGATATATAACATCAGGGATAACTGAATATCATCATATGTGAGGAAGCCGCCCAGAATGTAAACAATAAACTTAATATGATTCAGGCTAATAAGCTGATGTCCGGATGTTTACAGCAATGGTGTCCGGATGTCTAAAGCCATGGTGACTGGTGTAAATTCCGAGGCTATTGATGAGCCATCTAATTAACTAATTTGAAGAAAAAAAGGATAAACACAGAGCCTACAGATTCTGGATATTGATATCGATTTATTCTCAAAGTATCCCCAGTTTATAAGTTTATATAGTGGATATTGGCGCTTGAAGTGGCATTTCAGTAGAACCAAGCCGGCCCCGCCGCGCTTCCTCGTAGAATTTGTGGCATGTGATCATGAAATTGGCTCTCGTGAAAGCTTTCCTTCAACTGATTTTACAACACTAAAACTACCAGCCCAACCCACATTGATAACCGAGTCTCTCTCATAGCTCATTATCGCCACAGCACTACTTTCAAACACAGGAAAGAAGCTCGCACCACGAAATTTATACGAAACATAGCCCCATATAGCATACCCCGATACTGAGATGAGCAACATAGAACAGGAGAAGTCATCTTCCTCCAGCAGCAATGACGCCCTGCCACCGCAGGGACACGTTCGTTCCCATTCATCTTCGTCTGTTTCCACAACCGCCTCCTCGTCCCCTCTTTTCTACGCCTCTGGTTATGCCGGTAGCTCCGCTGACTTCCTCTCCACAGATAAGATTGGTTTCCTGGACCTCCTAGATCCCATGTCAACAATCCACCAGACAACAACTTCACTCTCGAAGAAGTACAATGAAGTCAAAGAGAAGTCGTCAAAGAAGTACAACCAGGTCAAAACGCAGTCAATCTCCCGTATTCACAAGCTTAGAGCCGACAACTCCACCGATAGAATCAAGAAGAAGCTCCAAGAACGTGTTGACAAGCTCGATTCACGCTTGAACAAACTCTTCTACGCTTCCTCAACAGAGAAAGTGTTTTATGCACTGAGTGTGTGGTCTCTCTTCCTTGGTGGCTACGTCATGGGCCACTATCCTGAATGGTTCCACGTGTTCTTCTCAGGAATTGCACTCGTTCTTTTGCCAATCAGAGCTTATACGTACTGGAAGAAAGGATTCCAGTATTTCCTTGCAGACTTGTGCTATTTTGTCAACTTCCTCTGCCTTACTTTCATCTGGATCGTCCCGCAGTCTTCCCATCTCTACATGGTGTGCTTTGCCTTCACATTTGGAACACTTGCTTGGGCTGTCATTACGTGGAGGAACTCGCTAGTCTTGCATTCTATTGATAAGTACACCTCCTCTTTCATTCATGTCTTGCCACCGGTTGTCATGTTTGTTATCACTCATCAGCTTCCTCACGAGTATAAAGAAATAAGATTCCCTGGTGCTGCTAAACTTACAAACTGGGACTTCTTCTCTGGTGTACTCTGGACGTCACTGTATTACTTGATTTGGCAATCTGCATACCACTACTTCATCACTTTGAAGCGTGCTGAGAAGATCAAGGCCGGCCGTGCTACCTCTTTTGAATGGCTCCGTCGTTCTTTTGCTAATGTTTGGATTGGTAAGTTTGTCAACTCTCTTCCAGATCCTTTCCCTGTGGTTGCCTTCACACTGATTCAGTATGGTTATCAACTCATCACGATGTCTATTTGTCCGATTTGGTTCACCTACAAGTACGGAGCTGGTACCTTTTTGACATTTATCTTCCTGGTGGCAAGTTATAATGGCGCTACTTACTACATTGACTACTATGGGAAGAGAATGGAGAAGGAGGTTAAGAAGTTGCAGAAAGAGATTGAGGACATGCAAGCGAGTGGGGAATGGTCTGAGGACAGTGTGGATGATCTGAAGAGTCAGGTGGAGACATCTGGCGCTAAAATCCAAAAGAGTGATTGAAATACTTTACAAACCCTTCTTTGGGGGTACTTATGATAGGCTTATAAGATTTCAATGGATCGATGTTTCATACCATAAGTCAGTTGTCCTACAATAGATTGTCGTAAAACACAACGTACAATTAATTAGAAAAGAAGCCAGTTAACAAACCATCTAGAATAAATTTTAAAATCCCCCTTTAATAACCACAAAAAGATAAGAAGTTTCATTTACTTCTTGAGCAATTTGAAGTACTGATCCTCAACGGCACCAATCAAGTGCTTGACAACCTCTGGGTTAGCCAATGTGGACAAATCACCGAGCTGTTCAGCCTCATTGGACGTGATCTTTCTCAAGACACGTCTCATGATCTTACCGGATCTGGTCTTTGGCAAGTCGTCGACGATGATAACGGTCTTTGGACCAGCGAATGGACCAATTTCACCACGGACTTGAAGGATCAACTCACGACGCAACTTGTCTGGGGTGATGTGGTCGTTGGAATCAGTGGCCTTTTCGTTAGCCTGGAGCAAGTAACCCTCCTTCAAAGAGACAAAGGCAATGACGGCCTGGCCTGTAAGCTCATCTGGAATACCGACAACAGCAGACTCAGAGACACCAACGTGCTCAGACAAAGCGGCCTCAATCTCAGCAGTGGACAATCTGTGGCCGGAGACGTTAACAACGTCATCGACACGACCTCTGATCCAGTAGTAACCATCGTGATCTCTACCAGCACCATCACCAGTGAAGTAGTAACCTGGGTATGGCTTCAAGTAGGTCTCGATGTATCTGCTGTGGTTGTTCCAGACGGAACGAGCCATTGATGGCCAAGAGTTCTTAACGGCCAGAACACCCTCGACGTCATTACCCTTGAGCTCCTCACCAGAGACTGGGTCGATGATGCAGGCGTTGATACCAAAGAACGGCACTGTGGCAGAACCTGGCTTTGTAGGGATGGCACCGGCCAATGGGGCGATCAAATGGGAACCGGACTCGGTCTGCCACATGGTGTCACAAATGACACAACGGCCCTGGCCAATCTTCTCATGGTACCACTCCCAGAGATCTGGAGCAATTGGCTCACCAACGGAACCGAGTGTTCTGAGGGATGAGATGTCGTACTTGGCGATCTCGTCCTCACCAACACGCTTGATGAGTCTGAGAGCGGTTGGAGCGACGTAGAAGTGAGTGGCTCTGTGACGCTCGATGATACGCCAGTAACGGCCGTAGTCTGGGTAAGCTGGAGTGGACTCGAAGATGATGGTGGCAGTTCCGAGAGTCAGTGGGCCGTAAAGGGCGTAGGTGTGGCCGGTGATCCAACCAACGTCACCAGCGGTGAAGAGAACGTCCTCTGGATGGATATCAAAGACGTACTTTGTTGTAAGGGCAGCACCTAGCAAGTAGCCACCAGTAGTGTGAACAACACCCTTTGGAGAACCTGTGGAACCTGAGGTGTAGAGCAAGAACAATGGGTCTTCGGAGTTGACAGGTGTTGGAGGAATGTAGCCACGGGAATTGGCGGCCTCCTCGTGCCACCAGAAATCACGGCCAGCCTTCATTGGGATGCCCTCGGAGCCTGTTCTCTGGAAGACAAGAACTTTCTCAACCACGTCGGCGTCGACCAAAGCCTCATCGACAATCTTCTTGGTGTGGACGGTCTTACCACCACGCTTACCTTCATCACAGGTGATGACAACCCTACAACCAGCATCAACAACACGGTCTCTGAGCGAGCCCGCAGAGAAACCAGCAAAGACGACGGAGTGGATGGCACCAATTCTCGCCACGGCAAGCATGGCCACGACAGCAGCTGGGATCATTGGCAAGTACACGGCGACGGTGTCGCCCTTCTTGACACCCCAACGCTTGAGAACATCGGCAACCTCGCACACCTGGCGGAGGAGCTCCCCGAAGGTGATGATCTTGTTGTCCTTCTCGTCGTCAGCCTCGTAGATAAGGGCAGTTTTGCCTGGGTTGGCAAAAGCGTGACGATCAACACAGTTGTAGGCGGCATTGAGCTCACCATTGAGGAACCAGGCAACGTCTCCGTTCTCAAGGGAGCCGGAAGTGACCTTGTCGAAGTCTCTGTGCCAGTCGAGCATGTCGCGAGCCATTGGGCCGAAGAAGGCCTCTGGGTCCTCAATGGACTGCTTGTGGAGCTTGAGGTACTCCTCGAGGTCCTTCACGTGACCTGCACGTGGCTGGTTGGCGAAGAACTCCTTTGGTGGGTGACGAGCCTCAACGTTGTGGGCCTCGTGGACGACTTTGTGTTCTGGCATTGTTCCTTAGTTGCGGGATAAACGAGAGGGGAAGATGCAGGGGCAAAACGTGATCAGGGGTGAGGGGAGACGAATATAAATACAGCACGAAGGTACGTGTTGATTGTAGCTCTTCAACTTCTATTTGCTCTGTGGTGCCAGATGCTTTTTTTCTTGGGACGCTCGTTTAGCTCGATGAGGAGGCAGGGAAACGAGGACGTGAGTGAAAGAAGCCTGGGGTTTGACGGAATTGGCAGGTGCGCAGGCGTGCTCAGCTCAATTCACAAAGTGGACTTTTCTTGTTGACGATGTTGCAGAGAGAACAACAGAGAACAATGGGGTATCACAAACAGAAGCTCGAAACAGTGGAATGAGCAGGAGGCGTCGTTGATATATGTTCGGTGAAAAAACTGGACGAGCCACGCGTCGCGGAAAAGGAGAAGACCGGGACGGGTCTCAAAATTCTCGGAATCAAGGTCTGGCTGGGACTAGAAACAGCCTCTGGCCCTGGATGTGCTCACAGTGTGGGACTAGGATTGTTGTGCTTCATCGCTGGTGCTGCGAAGGGTTCCACGCATCTGTGCTGGATGCTACAGGTGGGGTGGCTAGCTACGGGTATTATACTCGGGAGAAGCCAACAATTGATGGCTTGCTGTTGAGTTGTTGTTGGCTTTTAGTGATACCAGTCCTCTTTTTGTTGCGAGCCCCGGTCCCCCCGGTCCCGCCAGTCCCCCGTCAAGTTTTTGTTGGCGATTCTTTGTTGGGCGAGCGAAGCGAAGAGGCATCTACAACCGGCACACAGATCGGGCAATTGGCTGTGTGGGTTCGAACCGTTCGCTGTCCTATTTGGATGAGCATTTCCACAGTACCGGCTTTGGTATTTGGACGCACAAGTTTAACCGTTTGCACGTAAAGTGAGTCCAATTATGGGCTTTAGGGGATCATTACGATCGCGCAGCCCGTAATTGGCCCTAGTCCCTTGGTATGACTCTCCCTACACAGGCCAACCGGAACGGTGATGTTTGTTGCTCGGGTGGGAGGGAACACACTATAGTGTTGGTGAACCATATCACCAGGCTATCAGACTCAAATGAGTGTCGGTCCCGGTCTTGTGGGACTCGGATTCACGGCCCAGGCCCTTTTTACAGGGCCCGGCTACAATGTCAATGCTGAATTGGTGGGGCTATAAAGAAAACATTACCTCAAACAATTATATCATGTTTTAATTGGTGTTTGTTTTGGCTTACGTTGAGCCAGCTGAGGCTGCCAGTTCTCCAGTTTGGTGCCCCTACCACCGTTAGCGGTCTTGCGCTCGGTGTTGGCCGAAGTCTTGTCGCTATCTTCGTCATCGCGGGGTTGAAATGAGGAACTCATTGATCTTTACATTTTACTGGCACCTTTTGTGTTGATACACTGAGCAACGCAACAATAGGTTGATTACCGAGAATCTTGAAATATCGTCTCCGGCACTCCGACAAAGGAGACCTCTTATCTTATCCTCTCACCCGTAATGCCCCGAGTGTGACACAACCATCTATCCGAGTATCAACAAGACTTCTCGGGCTCCTTGAATACGAGTGTAGAGGATAAGCTGGACTCCGAGGAAACTGGATCTGACATAGTTACAAGTCTTGAGTCTCAATGGAGACTTTGTATGACCATGACCAAGCTGGTCATTGGCTAGTCCGCGGTGTCAGTATACGAAGGATTTAATGTTAAGCCAGAGTTCTTAATGAGTACGATTAGACAACGGTAGACATTTGATTTTTGAATGCTTTCTGAGTGTCTGATTAGACAACATATCTGATAAGACACTCTGTTAATCGCGGATGATGGCAAAGTACAGATAGCGGAGGCTATATGGTGATCAGATCAATCCCCTTCGTAATAATACGAGTAACAGTTACCATTGCGAGCATATCAAGCAGCAAGGAATGAATACTACCCTGCTTTAATGACAAAAGTTAAAAGTGTTAATGCTATGTCTACAAAGTCAGAGTTTTGAAATTGAATAAGATCAGGCTATTCGTCACGGCCAGATATGGACACTGTGTCTGTGATCGGTTGGCCTTATGCGTCTTTTTGACATATCAAGGCTCAGACGTGTTCCCCACAGATACGGGAAATGAACAACCGCTCGTGGTGAACGCCTTTTACTGAATAGAAGTTTTCACACATTTCATCGTACCAAGATCAACATAGCTTCTGCCTAATAATTGGCCCAGTGGCCGGAATTTCGCTCGGGAATGTAGAAGATACGCGCGTTGCAGCTGCACCGAACACAAACCCCATCGATCTACAACTCAATAGAGCTTTACTATGATAGTAGAAAATACATCAATTCAAATCAGATACGCCGGGTAAATCGGAAACAAATGCATTCGTGGGCAGGATTTACTTGAATCTGGACTCAATCTGCTGCTCAATGGCGGACTCAGCCTTCTTGAAGTTGTCCTCACCAACCTTGTTCTTGATCTGGTTGATTCTGTCGTCGCCAATGAAGGACTCGAGCTTGTCAACGTACTGGTTGGAGGAAGAGGAGGAGGACTGCTCCTTGTTCTCGCCCTCGTTGTTGTTGGACTGCTCCTCCTTCTTCTCGGAGTCAGAGGAGCCACCGAGGAAGCTCTTAGCCTTGGACTCAACCAACTCCTGAACGGCCTCGTCCTGAACCTTGTCCTTGATAGTGTCAAACAAACCCATTGTGAATTACTAGTGTGTGTGTATGTGTACTCGAGGATCTGGCGTGAGAATGTGAGATCGGGGAGGGAATCAACGCGTATTTATATGCTACGCGAAACACCGGAGACAACAACACACTTGAAATTGGGTTGGCCGAAGCGTCCACAACTGTTCACGGTTGCATCTTTCCAGTTACCGCTAATGTAACGGGAGGAGAACCCCACTCCTTATTGAACAGAAAGAGGAACATTTACTACGTCTTCACCTACAACAGACAGCAAAACAAACAAACAACAACAACACGTTTTAAGCCACCGGTATCCTCTTTGTGATACCGGTTTCAGGCACCGAAGAGGCTTCGCCCGCGTTAGCGTAGTTTTTCCCCGACAGCTGAAACGCGTCTGAAGAAGGCGATGTGCGCGTGCGCTTAGGCTAAGAGTTCAGGGCCCACAAAGGCCAATCTAATGAATGGATTGTAACTTGTTAACCCCGTTTGGGTAAACCAATCAAAAACCAAAAAAAAGATTCTATCTCACAGAGGCGCTGTAAGCAAAAAAAAATGCGCTGGCCCGGAGTCGAACCGGGGGCTCAAAGATGGCAACTTTGAATTTTACCGCTAAACCACCAGCGCGCTTCTTGGGGAATAGTTCTGAGCAGATCTCCACACCAATATTGACGGGGACACACGCCAGGCGCTCAACTGTTTGGGTCTCTCCAATACGGCGTGTTTCGCTAACATGATTGGGCTGGTATATTTGACTTTGAAGCATGTGTTGGCCAGTTAAGTGGAGTACTCGTTGTCAACAGTGAACTTCCATCATGCCCTCCAGCTAGCTGAGTTATACTTTCACACTCTCCCACTGACGGATGACAGCTACAGATCAAAATCATCTAAGATCGTTCATGACATAATTCATTACAGTTATGGTAGAGTATATTAGTTGTGACAGCTCATAATGTTTCCCAGCCACCAATATCAACTGTTCCCTCCAACTTTCTGGTGATGAAGTTCTTGACATCATGTTGAAGCCACATCTGTCTGATGAACAGATCATACCTCTGCTTACTTAGGGTCATCACCTGGTTTTGTCTAACATCAGAATCATACTCACCATGGGCATCCGTGTATGGAGCAGGGTGGAACGAACCATTCCCCCTATCAAGAAGTAGAGTTGCACTGTGTTTTGGAAGTAGGAAGATACCAATGTCATTCATGCACTCGTTCTGAGCGTGATGGTTACACTCACCCAGTGGCTGTCCCGGTGACTTCTTTTGCAAATTCACAATGGAGCCGCAGAAAAGACAAATAGCAGGGTCAAAATGAGCAAGTGTAGTGAACTTGTTGTTCTTGTAAAGCATCCTAGTGAATATATCATCAAGTCTCTCTGGAAGATCAATAAGTCTGACTAAACCGGTGTAATCCAAAGACTTGAACACGAGATCTGTATCTGTGACTGACACATACTTCAAGAAAGCATTAAACTTCTGGTGTTCAATAGAAGTACTGCTAACAAACAGGGACAGAATCTCATCGAGATTAGGTAAGTTCAAGTAGCGACATAGTCTGTTGATCTCAAGACCATCATAATTCTCACTATCCAATGAAGGATCCAAATTGACTCCACTGTAATCAGCACAATTAGCTAGGGACCAGATCGCAACCTTGCGTAAGAAGGGTACCAAACAACGGACTAGCATGGTGTAAAGCACCTCTTGGAACTCACCACTTTCAAAGATATCATCCGAAACATTGTCAAACAGTGGGTGGTTGTCTCTCAGCTGTCGAGCCAAACTCAATAAATTATTGTACGAAGTCTCTGGTGCCTTTACAACAGTGATGTCCAATAAAGTTATGTCACCTTCAAAAAGACCAGAGTTCAACTGAGCTAAAATCGTAGCTAATTGTTGGATCAAGTGGTAAGTCAATGTCAACCTGTACAAAGAGTGAGATGTAACTTCTCTATAAGGAGAACATGAAACCAACAAGTCAAAAAAGTCGGTGTCCTCAAATACATCAAAGAGTCTATCAGATGATAGATAACACAATTTACCAACAGTCTCTTCAGCAAACTTCACTGGGAATCCAGTTTTCTTGCTTTGAGCTTCTTCATGACAACCAATAGCAAGCCACGACTTTCTCAGTTCACACAAGATTCTCAATGTGGTCAGACTTTGATTAGAAACCAAAGAAGTCACCAATCCAGCACCACTAGGGACACCTCTCAACGAAATTTCAGTTCCCTTTATGGTATTCGAAACCAACTTGTTGATATGGTCTCTGAACTGTGGTTGAGCAACAGCGTCCAACTTAGAGCTGATTCCAACAGCTATGTTATGCAACATTTTCGAAGTAGAACCTTCAAACAACATTGATTTGTAAGAGTGCTTCAATGACGTTCTAGATTCCTCAACAATGATCTCAGTGAAATCTCGAACAACATCCTCGTCAGCACAAGAAATTGCCGATATCCTCTCAAACGGTTCATACCAAGGCGAGTCATTGGCCCCTATGAAGTCTGACAGTTTGTTCTTGTTATGACTCCAAAGGATCGGGACAAACAAATTACCGAGAGATTTACAAAGTGGACAGATGAATTCAGAGTTCTCAAAGTCTTCTGGAACAGTCCTTGTGATCTGAGTCTGACGAGCCTTGGCAGATGAGATGTAGTTTTGATAGCAAGAAAAGTGCATACCGTGACCACAGCTTGTTGTCATGACAGATGGCTTGAGTGAGTTAGAGTGGTTAGTTGGGAAAGCTGGGCCAATAACGCTCTCCTCTTTGATAGTCTCAAAGTAATCATGTAAGCATTCACTGTGATCGAGAGAAGATTCATCATCCAAGTTACCATTCTCCTCAAAGGCACGAAGTGTCCAATACTTATCATGGAATGGAACAGTTCTAGAGCCAGAGAAGCGTGATACGTTGCAAACCACACCAAAGATAGAGTCATCAGAAGTCATGGACATCTGACACAAGATGCAGTGTTCCTCTGGATACTGCCAAGCGTTACCACCATCAATTTCGTCCATATCGGCATCAATGGCACAAGAATCAACGTTATTATCCTCCACAAACTTCTTCTGTTGCTTCTTGAACTTAGCCATAATCTTGAGTCTTCTTTCCTTAGCCAACCTCTTCTTCTTTTCAAATTCGGTTTCGGCGCAAGTAGATGGAGCCACAGCGACACCAATGATTTGGGCGTCGAAGTTCTGAACTTGTTCGTGAAGACACGCCTCAATATCAAAGTTTTTCTCCTTAAGCAACTTGAAGATGGATCTGATTTTAGAGTGGTAGATTGAGCACGAGTCATCAGTCAAAAACTTATACAGCAGTGAGCCAATACTTTCGTAGTAGAATGGCTCGTTATGATCAGTAGTGAACTCGGACCAGATGAGATCATTGAATACAGAAGCGTAAGCATATTCTGTACCAGAAGCTGCGAGGTGAATCAAGTGGAGCGAGAGACTTAACAAAGTTTCGGCTTTGCTGACTCCCTCGTTGTTAACAACTTTCAATGTACTTCTGATGAACTTGACAAAGATCTTGGAGGAAGTGATTCGGAACAAATTTTGAAATGGGGTGTTGCGTAAGTTGGTAACCCTTGGCTCAATGTAAGCATCCTCAGCAGCAATCCCTTTCTTCTTGGCAATCTTTTCCTTGACAAGTTTTTCGGCCTCGTCTCTCTTGTTGGTGTTGTAATGTATATAGAATGGGTCAACTTCATCGAAAAACTCATCTTTCAACTTGTAGATACCGGGACTATTAGGAGTAGACGGTGGAATATAGGTACTGACACTGTTCAATATCAAGTCGAAGCGTTTCTCATGCGCCATGTAATCCGGGATATCACCACAAAGTTTAGAGTAGCTCCTTGGCTGGAAACACAAAGCATGGATGATCTCCCTCTTGATGCGATTGTCGGCTGCATTATCAGCATCCAGAAGGTAAGAAGTTTCAGATAACAACTGGATCATCATCAACAGAAATTCCTCAACCATCAACGGTAGGATAGTCTCGTCATACGTTTCAGTGCTCAGGTCTTCCTTTGCCCATGGTAAAAGACCCCAACGAGAGAGGAAAGAAGTGAAAACAAAATCACGGTCCAACAAACACATCATCAACTGGGTCATGTAGACATCTCTCTTGAAGCCTGATTCACGAATTCCACTGGTCCTATAGATATGCTGCTGTGTTCTAATGCTGAAACCGTTTCGCACCCAATATCCAACTCTGATTTGTGCAAGCAGAACTAAAGTTCTCAACGGATACTCCAATATATGGATCTTCAGATCACCAGATTCATTCAGATACTTTTCCAGAGCGGAGATATCAGTGATTTTGGAATACTGGACAAACCAAGTAGCAAAAGCATGTAATGGATGCAAGAAACTCACCAATCCGTTATGCAACTTGAAGCTACAGATCTCTTCAATACCTTCAGTAGTTTCAACAATCTCCTTATTCAATGGAACAACATCTGTTGGCTCGCCACTTGGTTGACCAGAAAGCGAAACACCAGCTTGGCCAACGCGGTCCATGATCAGAGCAGTCCAATGCAGAGCATCAGGAGAGTTGGACTTGAGTAGAGCCTTTGCAACCATCTCAGCAAGTGATGTGATGACAGAATACATGTTGAAGTACAATCCATAGTCATTTGACTCATACTCAACGTGTTCGACAGCTTCTCTCTTGAGAGTTGGTTTTCCTTGGAACAAGTCAAGGATATCGCAGATCTGATTGATGAATTCGGGACAAAGGATCATATCGAATGATTTAGTTTTGGATAGAACACAGCACATATCAAAGAATACTTGGCCAATACGCCTGTTTTTGAATGAGGTCGAGATTAGTTCCTTAGATATGATGACATCTTCTGGTCTCATGAGGAATAATCTGGTGAGGTATCCATAAGTGGCCGCTAAGAACCTTGTCAAATCACCATGTTCAGTGATGATAGTAGCATTGCTGGAAGATGTGAAAATTTGGGAGGTCAAAGTGGTCATACAACTGAATTCTGGTTCTCGATCAAAAAGAAAGAATAGCTCAAGCATGGTAGGATAGATATCAACATATTGTGCACAAACCAGCGATCTAAACTTCTTGTTGGATGTAAGAACCGAATTGAACAGAGCATGAATGTTCCAACGAATACTTTTCCAGAGACGAATGTCGAAGTAAAGAAGATACTGGAATCTAGAACCATGGAAAGCGGCACATTTTGAAGACTTACTAGCAAACTCCATGTCATATCCACACAATGCAGCAAGATCCGGATCAATCTTCCAATCTACTGGCTGCATAATCCAGTGATCAGGTGTCGGTGGAAATGGTGAAAGTTCTTGTGGTGGTGGAGTCACACTTCGGGATGCAACGGTGGGTATCATGTTGTCCAAGAGCATTCCTGGAAAAGTATGTGCTTCGTCTCTAGGGAACGATTTCACACCAATATCCCATTTTTGACAGAAAGCCTCAGTCAATAAGTCCCTGGTGATGTTGTAGTTGTTATATACCGAGCCGTTCATCATCTCGATCAACCAAAGAACCATTTCACCACACATCTCTTCTCTGAATATGTCTCTAGCATTTCTAATGCAGCTTGGAAGACCAGTAGCTTCGAGCGTAGCTTGTGCCTCAAGTAGCTCATCAATGTGTGACGACGTTAATACCTTAGCTCTCCCGTTGATGTTGACCTCATCGGCGACCATCAATGCAAAATCTTCACCTTTATCAGTGGTGATGGTGATCCTCTGAACGGCATCTCTGTACTGTCGGTTCTGGTCATTGTACAGCATCAAGTGGAACTTATCTGAGGCCCAGTCCGTACCAAGGTACTTGCTTTGCTCGAGGGTTGATTTGTGGCTATCCGTGAGGATACTCTCGTTGTCCTGCTTCTTGTCCTTGATGAAAGTAGCCGATGATCCTGACATGACGTCAACGATGTAGTCGAGAACTATCTGGAACGTCTGCAGCATCGATTCCCTGAACATTTCAGGGATCTCCTCTTGTAGTGTTTCAGCTATGTCGGCGTGCTTGCAATTGAGTGGCACCTTCCATGCTTCATCGTCTCCACAGTCGCACACGCCACCGTTCTCTCGTTGACAGATCGTGGTCATCACATCGTGTGTCTTGTGTTGCTCCGCGTTGTAGCACTCCTGGCAGAGGCCCGAGGTCTCATCCTCCGAACACGTCAGGCAGCGGTAAACGGGTTCACCTTTCTTGAACTTGCGGCCGCAGGCCCTGTGTGGATGGGCCGGGTCATCTATCGATCCACGCTGGAAGTAGAAGTCCTGGCTCTCGAGATGCTGGTACCGCTCTGGGACTAGCACGTGCTGCCATGCCTTCGGGAGTGTGGTCTCATCAACGTCTGGGAAGAGGTATTTTAAGTAGATGCCCTTGTACGAGGCCGCAAAGCACAGTAGTCTGCGCAGATCGACCCTCGCTGGTTGGGTGAAGTTGTGCTGGTAGCGCTTGGGGAACTGCAACAGCGCCTTCTTGAGCAGCTCACCGTTGTCGACAAAGGTGCACGGCAGAGCGTAGTCATTGGGCGTGGTGTTCATGTGATGTTTGTGTGTGTTTTTGGGCTTTGTGTTGATGGAGCGTGGAAGCGATGAGGAAGGCGGTGGCGCTCTTGTTATGATGTCTGCGCTGCCATTTTCGCACGGGACAATTAGTCGGCGGCTATCCACCAAATAGTAGAACCATACCATTGATTGAACCTTGGCTGAATGAACACTCGTCCTACAAAGATACCCCGTGAAGAATGGCAGACAACATCAGGAAGCGCATTCTCAGCGAGATCCACGGGCTCGTCGCTCTCATGGACCGTGATCCAGACCCCCAGATAGACGCCACCCTGAAGGACAAATTGTACTTTGCTGCTTCGAAAGAGGGCACACACCTCTCTCAGCTTTTCCCAGATGCCCAGCCGGACGAGCTTCCCAAGAGCTGGGATGACACTGCTTACCAGCCAGGAGAGAAGAGCTACCTTCAGCATGTGAAGGAGTCATTCTCACATACTGGAAGAAATTGCGGGCGGCACTTTGGCACCGGAGAACCCATCTACCGTTGCGTTGAGTGTGGTTTCGAAGAGACTTGTGTGCTGTGTGTTCACTGCTTCAACAAAGAGGACCACATTGGCCACCAAGTGAGTGCCTCTATTTCGTTCTCGAACAATACTGGTATCTGCGACTGCGGAGACCCAGAAGCTTGGACCGCTGAACTCCATTGCAAATGCGATATTACCGACTCAGATTCAGCGTCCTCAGGAGATAGCGAGACTGTCTTCAACTCTGAGTACCAGGAGTACCTGAAGCAAATATTCGATGTCTGTCTTGAGTTTATCATTGAGGTCTTTGCACACCAGAATGAAACGATTCCACCAGTTCAAGCCAGAATTGCAGCAATCCTCGAACATGGTTACTTTGATGAAGCTTTGAGTCTTCTCTACGATTGTTTCCAGATGAAGGAAAGAGCAATGACCGAGTTCCTAGGTGCACCTACCAGTACACCATCCGAGCCTGTGGCTTTGGTGTTTTGGAATGACGAGTATCACAACTTCCAAGAAGCACAAGCTGCTATTCGTGCAGCAGCTATGACCTCCCGCGATGAAGCCAAGAACTTATCTAAGACCATTGACACACATGGAAGAGCCATTGTGATACGCAAGGGTAGTGTGAAGGATATTCTTAACAACTTGAATAAAGCTACTAAATCAAAATTTGCAGCAAGTATCATGATGATTTCAGAGTATAACAGACAGGAGATTGCGAATGGAATATTCCAATGGTTCAAATCTGTTCTCAAGCATCCCCTACAAGGTTTCCAGAGGATTGCAAGACGTGCCTTTTGCGAGTCTGCTTGCGGTGAATACTCTATTCCTGAATCAAGATCTCCGCTCTGGAACTCGAGAATTAAAACATTCCCAGAGTACTCCGGCATGCTCCATGGTTCCGGATTGCCTTTTGATTATCTTCCGAGCGATGTTGCTTCACATGCAAAACTTCCGGTAAAGACAACCTCAACTAGACTCAAGTACCTCCTTTTCTTTGAGCCACGCTACTTCAAGATTATGAGAAGAGTGGTAAGCGAAGTTCTGATTTCCACATTGGTTTCAGACCTTGATTTCAAGGCTATTGCATCATCTCAGATAGTTGATATTTACGGGTTACTCCTTCGAAACATGCTTGAATTTGACAGAGAGGCTCATAGAACGATGTTGTCGGAGATATCCTTACAGTTCTTCACATGTCCAACCAATTGCAACAACATCCTCAATAACGGCCTTGAACGTATCTTGATTCCTGCCGCATATGTCATCGATCGCCTCTCTACACGACGCAAAAAGAAAATCAGTATGATCCTCAATAAAGCTGATGATCCAAGTCTGGGGAAACTCTCGACACTTCATGCCATCTCGACCGATTTGAATCTTATATTTGACATAGCTCAAGATACCAGTACACTTTTCAACTCACCAAACTTTGAGTGCTTTACCGATTTGCTCTCCCATTATGACGACTGCTATCCTATCAAAAGAAAAACTGGTGAGCATGTTACCAATGAGGATACGGAATACGAGGCTTATGAAAGATATACTGCTCGCTTCTGCGAAATAACTCTAGCTGCTACCTCACCAAAGAAACTTACTAATGTTGATCATGATGTACTCACCGAACGCATTATTGACTTGTCCAAAAGACTTGCACTTGCTTATGACACCGAGGAAACACATCCATACAAAGGCCACAATCTCATTGGCTTCAGTGTTTCGTCCCAGGAGGTTTGTTTCTTTCATCCATCTCATTCCTTATTGGCCGGTTTACTGAGAGGAGGTGCATTTTCTGACAACGAGTCTCTTCGTCAACTTGTCAAGTCAACTGATAAATATCTTGTTCTTGCCGATGGAGCCTTAAGATCCATCGTACTTGCTTCTCAGATCGAATCCCTTCATTGGATTCGTAACGGCTCTGCTGTTCTTGAGTTGGCTGCCAATTATCTGGACCGTGATACATTTGGTATTCACCGTACTCCATTGGTTGATGACATTTATCTTAACCAGATCTCGTTCTTGACTCTCGATCCAAATGTTGTCTTGTTGAATGTCATTGACAGATTCGAGCTGATGGAGTGGTACAGTGGCCATGTCAACCTTATGTGTACGGAGTATGAACACAAAGTGACTACTGTCGTTGAGAAAATGTTGTCTTTCTTATACGCTGTTCTAACAGAGCGTTCCGACTTTTTGGAGTTTGAGTCAACAGAGGCTAAGTATTACCATAAGGTCAGAGAACTGGTGACTTATGTCTTGTTCAAGGAACCAATGACCTACTCTGAGATTGAGGACAAGGTCGACCATAAAGTGGTCTCTGATCCCGTGTTCCAGAGAGTTCTTTTGGAAGTTGGAGTTTACACCCCACCAAGAGGTCTTCATGATAACGGCCAATACTCTCTAAAAAAGTCTGAGTATAAGAAGATCGATCCCATGAGACTTTTAGCTCATAAGTATGATTTTGTTGATAATGTTTCTACGATCTCCAAGCACTTGTCCACTCAAGACCACCCGTTCGAAGAGTACGTTATCACTCCAAAACTCGAGAAGCTTCATAAGTTTCCTGCACTGGGTGAGTTTACTAGAACAGTCGATTTTGTTCGTTTAATCTGGAAGCTACTCGATCATGCTGTTGCTGAGGTAGATGAGTCTTACGTTCCTATGGTTCTTCACCTCCTCCATGCTGCTGTTATCGATGATGAGTTGGTGAACGGACAGAAGCACTTTGTTGAGGCTTACATCCAGGTCCCGTTGTGCGAAGCTTTGTTCAATATCTCCAGGTTTGCAAAATTCTCCAAGTCAACTATGAAGAAGGCCGATTACTTGTTGGAGAAGCTCATCTTAAAGGATCGTGAGCTTGTATTGGAAACTTTGATTGCTTGTTATGGTCATGCTGAAATTGAAGAGTACAAGAACAGCAAGAAGTCAGATGGAGTCGACTTTGATGAGACTGAAGCTGAACGTAAAAAAAGAGTTGCCAAAGAACGTCAGAAGAAGCTTCTCCAGAAGATGCAGAAGAAGCAGAAGACATTCATTGAGCTAAACGACACGGAGGAGAGAGGTTCCGATGTTCAAGAGGACAGAAATGATGCTCGTGCTGAGATCTGTGTCTTGTGTCAGGGAGTTGCTTCTTCCGACGCTGTGATTAGTGTGCCAATGACTTTCACTGAATGTGGTATCTTCCGTTCTGTTCCTGAGTCTACTAAGGATATGAAAAGAGCGTTTACACCATGGGAAGATGACTCCATTGAGAACTCCAACGATAACGTTGGCAAGGCGCTCTTGACAAAAACCTTAGCCAGAACAAACTTGAAGACAGAGACGATAACCTCTTGTAACCATGGTATCCATCAGAGTTGTCTTCGTGATCACATTCTCGAAAATGAGATCAATTCTCAGAGTATGACTTGTCCGCTTTGCCAAACCATAAACGACTGCTATCTTCCATCTTTGCATAGAACCCGTGACTTCACTTCCGATGATTTGAACCCACGAGAAGCTCAGCTTGAGATACCCGATGGCGATATGTCAGACTATTTCTTGAGGACAGCTGCCGTGCCATTTAGTAATGAAGGACTCACTCAGGTTGAGTCCGGGATGAATGACGTTTTTGGAAGTTACGAGTCGGATAACTATCATTCGGAGATGCAGAAGGCTCGTCGCCGTTTTGCATTGAGTATGGTTCAGGCCGAGACTGCCACCAGAATCAATGGTGCTTCTGCTTATACAGACTTCTTGACCCAGATTCCGGAGCAGACTTTCAAAACATTGAGAAGTTATCTTGACTTTTATTTGATTGCCACCATGGATAGACCATCCAAAGAGAAGCAAATACGGGAGGACAAACAATCAGCTTTGCATAACATGCTATTGATAGAAGCATTTATTCTCTTTTACTTTGAGGGTAAGAAAGATTTCAAGAAGGTTGCGCAGAAGGTCACGATTTTCTTTGCCTATAGACTTCTGGTGACCATGATCCTTGCTACCTCTGAAGCTGACCTGTGGGATCTGCCACATGCTGAAAATGTGCCCGATGAGTTGCTCGACTCTTTCAAGGAGCTCCTCAGCTATCACGATGGTAACAGCTCTATTTTCAAGAGATTCAGGAAGAATGAGTCCTATGCTAGGACTATTGTATCTATGACTTTGCAAATTTTGCATGTCTCGCTCAGACCACTAGCAGTTCTATACAAAGTTCTTGTTCCATCATTCGGCCTTTCAACTGAGGGTTCAAGCTCCAGCAGTCTTTCCAGACTCGACGTTTTGCTGACGTCCATGGATTGTGCTCCTCTCATTGAGATCATAAGAGAAAAGAGGTTCATAAAGATGCTCAGAAGGTCTGAGGGTAGCTACACAACTCACATTCCTTACCCAGGTGTCATCAAACTGGTTGATCTTCCGCAGGAGCTCAGTTACTTCAGCACTATGGATGAATCAGACTCCTCACGATTCCCATCTCCTGTGAGTGGTAGTCACAGAATTGATTTCAAGATTTGCTTGATTTGTGGATCTAAGTTCTGGGATGAGGGCCATTTTATTGCTGATGATCTTCAGCATCGAAGGGACAACAAGCTGTGTAGATGCAAGTCTGGTGGGTTGTTCTTGATCCCAAGATCTGACATGATTGTGATGATTTCTCAAAGGGGTGATTACTACTACAGTTCTAGCATCAACGCACCGTACTTGAATGCTCACGGACAGAGTGGTATGAAAGCTGCCCAAGGTACTTTGCCCGCTACTTTGAACCATGAAAGATACAAGTATCTGAACACGTTGTGGTTGAGTGGAGGTATATACCCATACTTGACGCGAACAGCCAGAACCCCGAACCGGATTGGTGCTGTCCAATTCGAAGAAAACATTTGGAGACGCATGGTGGAAAATGCTGATGGTGAGATTCCAAACAACAATAATCTTTTGGACCTACTCCAGGCACAATTACAACAGGAGACTGATGGTGTAAATCTTGCAAATCTCTTGAATGTCATACATGGTAACGGTGGGGACCGTGGGTTGCTTGATGTCCTTGCTCGTGCCGGTGATAATGGAGATAGCCCTGATGAGGATGAAGATGAACTTGACAACTACTATGAATTGGAGTATGAAGATTTTGGTGGTGATGATGGCGATGATATCGATGATGGTTTCCTCAGTGATGACTACGATTATGACAGTGACACTGATCATGACGAGGACGTTTACTCTTCTAACCAAGGTCACGATGTCCGGGGAGACTATTACGTGGAAAGTGATGGTGACCGTATGCATATAGATGGGTCTCACACCATGACGTACAACGACCTCTACGAAGCACTGAGAGCTCGGGTTGAGCTAGAAGAATCAGATGCATCTTACAGTGATGCTTTAGATGTTGATGTCGATGATGTTGACTGAATTGACTATGTTTTCTCGTCTATAACAATAGAAGGTTTGTGAGTATATCAAGACGGATTGTAGATTCTACGTCAACGTGTGGTGATATGATCAAAAAACGTAAGACGTCAAAACTGTTTAATAAATGGTGTCAACTCATATACAGAATAAGAAGAGTGAACAAAGTCTGGAGATGTTGTACAACATCTATGTGTGTGATATATGCAAGCTTTGTATGGGGTTTTGTATGATGCGGATGATGTCAAGCAAAGAGAATATGTGACAATCCTGCTCGCTAGGATGTGGATGATGAGGGGTGGGGATTCTAGAAAGTCATGTGAAATCGTATAATGGGGATGGGAAGTTCGTGTGCTTTTGATTATGAAAGTGGAGAGACAATTTACTCGTCATCTTCCTCAGCCTCCTCGCCCAACTTACCCTTGATGTCCTTCCACAACTTACCCTTGTTGTGGTTGTCCCACCACTTGTTGATACCGATGTCAAAGACTGGCTGGAAGACGAAGGCACCGAAAAGAATGGTACCGACGTAAACAGAGTTTCTCTTGAAGAAAACGTTGTAAAGAGTGGAGTAGAAAGCCTAATCGTGTTAGTATGAGAATACTGCGGGTAGGGGAGAAGAGATAAGGGAGGGGGAGCCGCACAAAGTTTACATATTGAGTATGAAGCTGGTTGTAAGTGGTGAATATCAAAGTGGTGTTACATGAAATGAGACACCTGTCTTTGTTGATGTCTTCCTCTGATGTCTTTATTGATGGCTTCCTCTGATGTATGACAACATTGACAAACGAGACTCGCGCAGGTTGCAGACACACAAACCTCTTATTCGAACCCTTTTAACCTCCCTAATATCAATTCATCAGCTGACGTGACGTACCATCTTTGTTGTGTTTGGTTTTGCGCCGAGTGTTCTGTGCTGTTGTGTTGGCTCTGTTCGCTTCACGTCGCCTTTTTCCATTTTTTGCGTAAAACCGTTTTCGCGTCCGGTGATTGGTTCTTCCCCCGTCGCGAAAATCGGTAAGCGCAACAAACACATAACCAAGACCCGGATTGGATATGTTTGGCGTCTCTTTTGGAGCACTTTTAGTGGAGATTTTGCACTTTGAATCACTCAATTTCAGAGAACAGCTAGGTTTAGTTTATCTGTTCTTGTTAAAAAAATTGAAAAAATCTCGAAAAAAATAAAATAAGAATGAAACGGACAGGAATTGAACCTGCAACCCTTCGATTGCACTGTTAAATCCAACTGGAGTCGAAAGCTCTACCATTGAGCCACCGCTTCATCTTGGAAGTTGAACCCCCGTCGATTGATAGACTGCATCGGATACCTCAAAAAAGTCCAAATTTATGGGTTCAACCCTATAAGCCTACGGAAAAGAACGTTAGAGTCCTTTTGATTGTAATACCGGGGAAATAACTACACCCTACCATTGGAAATTACCCTGCTATCGAGCCCGAAGTTGGAAGCCTGGAGCGCGGCAGGGTGGGTATTAAGAAAAGGTTCGCTCAAGAAGCCTCCGAACAGAGCAGAACTCACTGAATTGAGACTTTGGACCCTCACAATATGTCGGAAGCATCTTTGAACGATCCACAGGCCACTACATTAGTAATACCTGAAGGTGCAGCCTCGACGCTGATAACCTTGGATGAATACATCAACAAAGCCCTCCCATATCACCTTCAAAGACAGCTCGCACAAGCTTCCCAAACACACAATGGATGGTCGTTCACTCAAGGTCTCCTCATTGGACAGCTGAGTGTCATCATAGTTATCATATTCTTTATCAAGTTCTTCGTTTTCAGTGAAAATAAAACAACTTCAGACGTGCTCAAAGATCTTAAGAAGAGCCCCATAATCACCAAGAAGGAGACAAATACCTCCGCAACGGAGCATGAGGCACAATTGAAGTCCATCAATTCCATTCTTGAGAAGACTTACTACAACGTGGAGACGCATGCCCCAGAATCTCTTGACTGGTTCAATGTTTTGATCGCACAGACCATCAACCAATTTAGACAAGAAGCACTTCTTTCCGATAACATTGTTCATTCCCTCAACGATTTCCTACAGAATGCCGAGCTTCCAGACTTCCTTGATAAGATCCGCATCACAGAGCTTGACATAGGTGATGATTATCCAATCTTCTCTAATTGTCGTATAAAGAGAAACCCTCAAAATTTGTCAAATCTCCAGGCAATGATTGACGTTGATCTTGCTGATACTCTCACGCTTGGAATAGACACAAGCTTACTTTTGAATAAGCCGAAACCCCTCACCGCTATTCTCCCAGTTCAACTTAGTGTCTCAATAATCAGATTCTCGGGATGTCTAACAGTATCATTGATAACCGTCAATGAAGGTGCAGAGTCTTCAGGGGAAGAAAACAAAGGTGGTAAGGGAACTGCTTTGATGTTTTCATTTGCTCCTGATTTTAGACTTGAATTCTCTATCAAGTCACTTATTGGATCAAGATCCAAACTTGAAAATATCCCAAAGATTGGGAACCTTATTGAAAGTCAACTAAAGAGATGGTTCATAGAGAGATGCGTGGAGCCAAGATCACAGGTGATCCGACTTCCGAATATGTGGCCAAGAAGAAAAAATGTTCGTGAGCCTACAACAGTGACTACAGCAGAGGCACATGATTGATTTCTGCATACATGACTCTGTATATAACCATAATGATGGTATCTAATATTCCTCCACATTGTAGTCTGGTGGACAACCATCAATAAAAATTTCACCAGCTTCATTCATTTCACAATTAGTACTAGATGCCTTAATTCCTAAAGTACTCAAAGTTGTGATCATCTGCAGAGAGATATTGTAGTGGTCTTTAGGTAGCCAAAGAATGTTCTTAAAGTGATGGAAACACTCCTCATAGAACGTATCATCGAAGCACGGTTGTTCAACAGCAGCGGACTTTGTTTCATTCTCACCTGTTTCACTTGGAGCTCTCGGCAGCATTAAAGGCGGGACTTTTTTTAATAGCTTTCCAAACATCAGCTTGATCTGAACCTGTGCAGCAGCGGTTCCAACCATGAGTAGGAATGTCAACAAGGCATGATAAAGACAAATAGCCTGGCCCTTCTCATCTCTGGACAATGCAAATATACCAATCAAACATGCTTCCAAAAAGTATATACCAGAGTAAAGCTGGAAGAGTGCAGTTGGATAAAGCTGACCATAGTTCTCTGAGACAGACTTATGATTGTACTGATACTTCAAGGTGTACTTGAAAGAGAGAAAAACCAAACCAAAGGCTAGACAGCAAAATACAACAATCACAGGCGATAGGATGCTATATATCAATCCAATGGACCCCAAGACGGAGAAAGTTGGGTAAACTGAACCCCATTTGTACTCTGGTAAAGTGGACAATCTTTTGAATTTTTGGCGGGGAGTCCAATCCATCCACGGATAGAGGAAAGTGTTGCAGAAAAGTTCATAGTTCTGGATGAGATTGTTTCCAAAGTAGGATAAGCCCCTGATGGTGATATATGAAAAGAAGAAGTTTGAGCACTTCGGTAGGTTGGTAGCAAGTATGTTAGGAATCGAGACTGGGTTGTTGACAAGGCCTTCCACAATGACAGTATAGCCAGAGGAGATAGTGACAACCAAAAAGATGTGAATGAAAAGAAAAACAAACATGCATCTTTGGACATCCAACTCGATATCTGCTCCGGTGATCTTACCTTTGATATGGCTGATGTACCTAAAGATATGTGGGACAAGTTCACCCAAGCACATCAAGAGAATAACAGAGAGGTAGTTGGAGAAAACATCAGTAATGAACGTTGGAAGAAGGTTCAACCATGAGAGGAAAGGAATCAATGCTGTCAAGTATGGAAGTTGTGACACGAGCCCAATAAATGCAACTGGGACCACCCAGCCAAGTATCACACATGTGGAAAGGAAGTTGGCAATCACAACTCTGACAAAGCTGAGCATATTGCTCTGAACAGATAGATTTTCCCAAATGATGTCTTTTGGATTGATGAATGTAGACGTTTTGTTAAACTCGTTGAGTCTTCCTGATATTTGAATCTGACTCAAGATTTCAGCGTGGAGTGGGTCCTTGAATTGGACAAACACTTTATTGTACCGATGGTCGAGAACTGGGCCATGGTCTCTCATTACGAAGCGAGTCTTCTTCTCTTCCAACTGGAGTCTATTTCTTGCAAGACCTTCTTCAGCAGTCTGTATTGGAATAGTCATAGAACGTCGAACAAGTCGACTTACTAATATGCCACCTTTGCCCCAACAGAACGTCATGAATTTGAGATTATGGAAGGCGAGTTTCCAATAGATACTTTTCTTAGTAGGCTTTGAGTGATTTCTTGGGAGACCTCTCAGGAACATCTGGTTGTAGATGTCTGTGGTGAGAAGATGCTCCAAGTGAGCGACATTCTTGAGCTCGTTCTGATGAAGTTGTCGTATCTCACCATAGTTGTAGACAAACCATATATTTTCAACCTTTGCACAGCACAACTTTTGCAACAAGCCAGTGAGCTTCACTCTGTCAAGAAACTGGGGTGGTACATTTTGGATCAAGACAGTGCTATGGCAAGTGTGGAATTTGTTGCTGGAGACCTGATTTTTATGTGAGCTTAGTAAGTACTCATTCTTGATCTTGATATAATGAATCAACTCCCCAATTAGTAAACCGTGGAAGAACAAGATAGAAATCACTGCCATAATCAAGTGAGCACTCAAGCGGTCTGCGTACTTAGGGGCAATATTAGACATTGAGATCATATCCAACCCCTCCACAACAGGCAGTGTTCCATTTGTGTACAACTCCAAGTCTAACAGGGTGTAAGACTGATATCCCGATGTGTAGTTTACTGGCAACAACACAGGGATGTTCATAAAGGCAAGGCCCAAGAATAAGAAGAACAAAAAGCACATATATCTCAAGAAGAAGTAGGCATCAAGGCCGGACTTCAAGAAGCTGCTCATGGGCTCGACAATAATATCGGTAACCCACGAGAATAAAGCCTCAGATGAACTGGAAGCTTTATCATCGATGTTTGAGTAGAAACGATTCCGATGGTAGATGTTGCGTAACTTGGTTCTCAAGAGGCTAAAGATGATAATCTGAAAGGTACAGTAAAGCAGGGATATTGATAGGGATGAGAGGAACGTCTGAAATGTGATTCCCGCCTCACTCTGAGCGGAACCGGCCCTGGAAGCATTGAGAAAGTCCAACAAATAGAGGAAGTGGGATGTACTGATGGCCTCCGTGACGTTTGATGGCCTGTCGGTGGCAAGCGAGGCGGCGGCATCTTGCAGTCCAAGCGCTAAGACCATATTGTCCAGGTGAATATGCTGCCCAGAGATTGGTAATCATTCTGGGGGCATTTGAGCAGAGAGGTTAGCCTGATGCCGGGCGCTTACGTGGTGAAGGTTGTCAACTGACTGCCGTCTTTGTGTCAAACCGCTGTTCAAGCAGGGCCTAGCTGAAGTTAACAGGGAGGGATAAATAGAAAACCAAAAAGAGGCACAGAATACGCGAGCTTGCACTTTGGAGAACTCAGGCTCAAGGACGGCTTAGGCCGTTCTGCTCGCTTCCTTATTCTGCTCTATCATCACCATCAGCCAGCCATGACAGCTCGCCAACGAGGCTGTAGTAAGAGTGGAACCATAACCAATCGGACTACAGGAAAGGACGGGACGTGGGAGTTGAAGTCGTAATATTTACGTCTTCTGTTCTTGATAACTTTTGCTACGAAGGTCTAGGCGAAGGCCTTATTCTCTGAGCAGGGAATGAGATCAACCTAGACCCTATTGTTCCTGCACTCCTTCCGAGATCGCGCGTCAGATTCCAATTTCCCGATCAGGTGGGATCGGCGCGATAACTTACGCCAAAGGTACTGCATTAGGTATTTTGCGTGGTTTGGCGAAGCACTGACGCGAAAACAAGGCTTCGCCGTTTGCATGCAGTCTCCGGATACGGTAACGTGGCTGGTCTCCAGAGTACTATTTTTACGCTACGGCTATACTCCGCCACGGAAGTGACACAAAAGTAGCTCGGGCTTCGTGGTATATAAAACACGGCATGCGCCTTCCGTCTTTGTGATCCGAGTGATGTGAACGTAACATTTACACCCACAAACATATTGACGAGTTCAAGGCCGTTTTAACATCCCTTCTTCTCTAAGGCTACTCATCCTCATCGTGCTCATCACGCTCATCCCTCCACTTGCAAGAGTCGCAGCCACAAATCACCATGCTCCCTAGTTCGTCAATATTCCTCCTTTCCGGCCTCTTCATGGGCGCTGCCAACGCCCAGGCTTCAAGCTGTAATCCTCTGAAGTCTAGCGACTGTCCTGCTGATGCAGCCTTGGGTGCCACATTTGTTGAAGATTTCAAGACGAACTCATCATATTTCGACGCTTACGCTCATTCGGAGAGGATCGAATACACAGATGATGGTGTCAAGATGACATTGGCAAAGAGATATGATAATCCAAGCTTGAAGTCCAACTTCTACATCATGTTTGGTCGTCTGGAGGTGCAGTTGAAGGCTGCTCCAGGACGAGGTGTTGTGTCCTCCTTTTACTTACAAAGTGATGATTTGGATGAGATTGATTTGGAATGGATCGGCTCAGATACTACTGAAGTTCAAACAAACTTCTTCTCCAAGGGAAATACAACAACGTATACCAGGGGACAATTCCATGGTGTCAACAAACCCCAAGAGATTTTCCACAACTACACCATTGACTGGACTGAAGATAACTTGAAGTTCTACTTGGACGGTGAGCTCCTCAGAACTATCGACAGTGATACGTCAGATGGTTACCCACAGAGTCCAATGTTTGTTGTTACTGGTGTGTGGGCTGGTGGTGACCCAGACAATGCTGCTGGTACAATTGAGTGGGCTGGTGGTGAGATTGACTACTCATCCGCACCTTACTCCATGTATGTGAAGAGCGTGATTGTCAGTGACTACTCGACCGGGTCAGAGTACGTGTACAGCGACCAGTCTGGTGACTGGACATCTATTGAAGCTGTTGATGGTGAAGTTAACGGAAGATACGATGAGGGTGTCGAGCAGTTTTCGATTTTGTCCTTGGGTGGTTCTCAGACCGCAGTATCATCTGCTTCTTATAGTGGTCTTTCCAGCTCCTACTCAAGACACAGTACACATATCTCACAGTCATCTACCCTCCACAGCAGAAGTGTGACAACGTCTCAATCATCATCCCAATCATCATCCCAGTCATCATCCCAATCTGTATTACAATCGGCATCACAGTCGGCATCACAGTCGGTATCACAGTCGGTATCACAGTCGTCATCATCAACAAGCAGTGGGTTGACTACTAGTGTTGTTGATAATCTGGGGAAAAACTCCACTACATCAACTACTAATGGTACGACCACGGTTGATACTGGTTCTCTGGATAACTCAAGTGCAGCCTCTTCTTTGAGAGGTAGCTTCACATTTGGCTTTGGCTCCATTGGTATGAGAGCCCTGGTTGCAAGTGTTTTCTTGTCACTTGCCCTGCTGTTGACCTTGTGAAAGGGAAACCAAGAAATAGTCTAGATATGTTACCATGTATTTGATGCTAGAGTGCAACATTATATAGCATTAACCTTTTTATCGTTATGAATGAACGGAACATGTATCAAAAGTCAGCTGTATGATGGATGATACGGGTTGTAGTAAGTCGTTAAGCTGGAACAAACCCCTTCTTCAGCGTTTACTACATGTCTGTTAAACTCTAGTAATGTTTCTTTTGAAAGTAATATCAGAAGTGAATCGAACAAACAACATGGGAATTAGCAAACCAACCTTATGACGCCTTACATGGAGAAAGCCTTTGGAGCCTCACCTTCTGGACCAATGAACTCCTTCTCTCTCCATGGGCCAACATCGGACAAGTAGAGGCCACCTTCAGCCTCACTAACCACAGACTTACCACCGAACTTGACTGGTAAGTTCTCAGCCGGGATTTGTTTGAGCAACTCCTTCTCGTAAGAGGAACCCAAGATAAAGATCTTGGAAACGGTGACAGGGTCCAAGAATGGCTTGAAGAGACGGAATGCAGTGGAGAAGCCGAATGGGGCATTGATGAGGTAGAACTTACCCATACGCTCTGGGTAGTGGTTCTGGCCAATGTAAGAGGCCTCTCTGACGTAGGAGAGAACCTGAGCGGCAGATGAGATGGAGATACCCTTCAAGTCCATAATGGTACAGGAGGTTTCAACGAGGTAGCCTTGCTTTCTAGAACAAGCTGGCAATCTGTACTTGACGAAGGACTCGTACTCCCAGACCAAGTTCTTGAGCATACGCTCCTGTGTGGTGATCTTGTACATCTCAGTCAGGTTGACCTTACCAAGCTCCTCAATGTAGACTGGACGACCGTCAATGTCTGTCTTGTGGTAGTACTGTGGGTAATACTGTGCGACAATTGGCTTCTCTTCGTAGTGGAAGTCTTCCAGGATGGTGTCAGTACCGAACTCCTTTCTCCACTTCTCGTGCTCCTCGTACATTGTCATGGCAAGAGCAACATCGAATTTACGAGCTCTCAAGAAACGGAGCAAGGAGGCATCATCCAAACGGGCGGTGAATCCCTTGGCTGTGAGCTGCTCGCGCATGCTCTTGACAGCCTCCTGGTGCTCTGGACTGACATTGCCTGGGTGGCCCTCTGGGGAACCTTCTGGTGCGGTTTGTGGGAAAGACGCCCTAGAGACGGAGATGTTAGTATTCGCATTCCTGGAAGTGACATAGATAAAGGACAATACCCTGGACTATGGGAACGAGGGGCTTGAACGTAGCAGTGACAGAAAAGGTAAGCCTCGACGATCAAGCTCAATGAATGGGCACATCGTGGAGCTAAGGCAGCATATGAGGATCAACCCATACAGCCTTCTCATCAGTGATAACAGCACATCGTGCCCAACTGCGGGTAAAATAGCAAACGTACAAAAACTCTTCTTGCTGCGATTGAGAGTGTTAGTAGCTGGAACTAGAGACAGGAAACGTATCTGAATCACAGAACATTACTTACGGAAACCATTTTTGATGGGGATGGTCAGGTATCTATGTGAGCTATTTGTAGAGGTTTTGCACTGCCATGTGTTGTTTTTGTTTTTTTCGCTCGCGCTACGTCAACAAAAGAGCGGCGAGCGCGCAACTTTAGCCGATAGAACCGGGGTTGAGCACGTGACTTGTAATAGAATGGTCACGTGGGTGCCCTCGGATATGCCTCATGAGTATTATAACTCATCGTTCATCTTCGATTGTGTCAAATATCGGGCTATGAAGAATCTATGAATGAAGAGGACTACATGGTTTATACCGTTGCCAGTTACTATACAGTAGCGCATTTGATCCACTTCGATGCTGTAGGAAGTCGACTCCGAAGCCGATACCGAGTCGCCGGATGGGGCATATCTTGAAGAAAGACGTTTGTGTGATCAAAGTTGTCTACCTACCGTATGTTCTTGATACTTACTAGAACTTGGCTATGATTACCCCTGCCACACATATTCTGAGGACTTTTATCGGTGCCGTATCCCCTAAATTTCCCGCGCAATATGCATCCCGTATACGGAATCCTTAGGGGATCAGGCTTCAGGCTTCAGGCTTCAGAAACTCTTAGCGAAGCCCTGGATATGCTGGAACATGCAACCAAGGCACATTTTCTGACTTCTGCTCATTAAGGGGAGACCCTGGGTTCTTAGACCCTTTTCCCCAGTGGGGGCGAGAGTTGAAAAGAGGGCCGGAGTGCCCTTGTCGGACAGATCACGGCATCTGATAAATCTTACAGCAGACGTTTGTGATCTGAGCCCAACTGATCTTCCATTTTGGACACGCCATCAGTTGCACTTAACGGTCGTTTTACGCTCCTGTACTCCTGCTTGACGTAGCTCTTCGCCGGTTCCGGTCCCTTGGACCTGATGATAAGAAGAGATGATCCCCACATATGCAGCTGGATATAAAGGTCCTGGGCCTCTGCACCGTATGATTAATCTCTCTTTAGGTTTATAGTTCGTCTGACACACAGTACAAAGCATGTCTAAGAGCTCTGAGGAGAAAACGAGCGCTGGAGTGGACCTCGAGTCCTTCAGCAACGACATCTCTGTAGCTGAGCAGGAGTCTCTTGATGAGGAGCTCGAGATCCAGAAAGAGCTCGCTGCAGAGGAAGGAAATGCAATCAAGTATCGTAACTGTTCCTGGCAGAAAACTGCTATGCTGCTATCCACGGAGTACATCTGTCTAGCTGCTATGTCGTTCCCTTGGTCCTTCTCGGTTCTTGGTCTTGTTCCAGGTTTAATCCTCACGCTTGGTATCGCTGCTACTACAATCTACACCGGTACCATTATCGGTGACTACTGTATCAAGTATCCAAAGATGCAGAACATCTGTGATATTGGCCAACACCTGTTTTGGGGGAAGAAATGGGCCTATTGGGCCACTGCTATCTGCTTTGTCTTGAACAACTCCATGATTCAGGCCCTCCACGTTCTTGTTGGTGCAAAATACTTGAATACAGTATCTAATCACGGAACTTGTACTATTGTATTCTCTGTTGTGACCACACTTGTCTGTTTCCTGTTTGCTCTGCCGAGAACTTTCCACAACATGTCCTATCTTTCGCTCTTTGCGTCCGTTACCATGTTCATCGCCATGGTGTTGTGCATTATCTTCGCTGCTATTGAGGATCATCCATATAAATGGGATCCAAGCATTGAGGTCGAGTGGAACCTTTGGCCGAAACCCGGAACCACTTATGTCGATGGCATGAATGCGATGCTGAATATTCTTTTCACCCTTGCCGGTCAGATTACTTACCCATCTTTCATCGCCGAAATGAAGAATCCAAAGGATTTCAAAAAGTCTTTGTACCTTGTTGGCGCATTTGAGATAATCCTCTACTGTATCACTGGTGCTGTTATCTACGTCTACGTTGGTAACGACTATATGAGATCCCCAGCTTTCGGTGTATTGTCCCGTAAGTATAAACTCATCTCGTTTTCCTTTACCATTCCAACCATTGTCATTCTGGGTTCACTCTTTGGTAACATCACCTGTCAATTCCTCTTCCTGAGGCTTTACAAAGCCAACTCCCCACACAGAACGTCCCATACAGTTCAAGGTTGGAGTGTATGGACGCTTATCACCATTGCTTCTTGGGTCCTTGCCTTCATCATCGCCCAAGTTATTCCCTTCTTTGGTGACTTGCTCTCACTCATGTCCTCTCTCTTTGCCTGTTGGTTTGGCTATGTCTTTTGGGGGGTCGCTTACATCAGACTTAAACAGGTGAAATACAAAGGCCAATATTCTTCCTATCGTGAGTTTTATCATATGTTAACTGCTAACGAGAAGTTCCAATACTGGATAAATATCGGTATCATTGGTATTGGTATCTATTTACTTGGTCCTGGTACTTACGCCTCGATCGAGTCTATCATCTTGAACTATGAAGCGTCTGCTTATGGTCACGTTTTCACTTGTGCCTCCAACGGTATCTAGTTGCTTATTGTTTATGCTTTTCAATTACAAGTATTATTTATTACTGTCTTTCACCGGTTATAGCTCTATAACATTATTACATAAAGCTATCAGTTCACTGTAGACTCTTTTCAATCCGACTCTGTCGTTTTCTTCCTGAAGAATTTCCCGAGTTTAGTCTTCCTCTTTTCCTCTTGATTTGTTGTATTTGTACTCTGGAAACTTGACAGTGTATTGATGCTGGCGGACTTGATCATCATTGAAAGTTTCTTCGTTGGAGACTTCGTTGCAATAGAACTTATATCGTCGTCAAAGTATGGTGCTGAAGAGTTGATTGTCATTGATGGACGGAATTTGAATTTGAAATTGAGTGCAGAGTCTGATTTCAAGTATTTCAGAGATGGGATCCCTGGTGGTGCACTCATTATACGTTTCTGAGAATCCAGAATCGTTGTTGATAGCACAGACTTGCTGAACTTGTTGATGTCGATGATGTCAGCAGAAGTTTCACCTGCACACAGTTTAGCGGCCAGACGAGCTTTCTTACTCGATAATCTGTCAGATTCAATGATCAAGTCCCTCAAAGACGAGTTGGCGTTGATGTAACTGTAGACAACATCACTATCAGTGGTGTCCAATAGTGTTTTAATGAACTTCTCGGAACCAAACTCAAAGTCAAACTTCTCTGGGTCTTCTTCTTGTTTCTCAAGCACCAGTTTCTCAAACTCCAACGATCCAATCTTGTACAAGTTTGTTGAACTGTTATCGGGATCAACCTCCTCGTCACTTGCTTCACCGAAATCATCAATAACATCAGAGTTAATAACCTCATTTGTCACAAGATCAGCCAACTGATCAATCCTCAAGTACTTATCAATCAGGAATGGAACTGTAGGCAACTCCTTCAATACATCTTTTGAAGTCAAGATGATATCAGTTCTCTCCAGAGATGAGCTCAATTTCAATCTCTTATCGTTGAAATCCAATTTCTTACCGGTGATCTTATCCAAATAATCGATTAATTGCTGTTGTCTCTTGAAGATGAACTCATCATTGAATCTTTCAAGATATGGCTCTTTAGCACCAAATGCTTGTCTGTTTGCGAATGTCAACAGTATCTTGGATATAAGAGTCAATGTACGACTGATATCACCAGTTTGATGTTCTTTTGTCAGGAAAAACAGTTTCGGATTGAGAATAACTGGACAGAAGAACCTTAGAAAGATGAACCCGGTGATACAATTCAGAGTCAAAGTCTGATCATTCGTGTACAGTTCAATCCTTTTCCTCAGGATCGTGAGCTGTTGTTTGATTGCATCTGGTATATCGTTTGAAGTCTGGTAGATCCTTTTCCAGACTTCCTCTGAATAACGTAACAACGTTTGGAAGTTTGTGTCAATGATTTGTTGTTTCTTGGCTGGGTCTCTTTCCGGTATTCTCATCGGATCAATCTCTGTTGATTGATGGTTCGAGATTACAGTTGTGATGAAGTTACCAATGACTTTCTCCAAGTACTCTTGGCCAATTCTCAGGTTGTACAGCTCCAGTGATTTGGTCAACAGGGAGTTGCCTCTAAACAGAGTATTGTAGAGATTCGGGGCGTTGGACGGGACATTCATGATCTTTGTGATTTCATCGTTAATCAGAGCAGCGAAGAACTCGTTCTCTTTCTGTAATGACTGGAAGATATCAACCAATACCACTGAAATGGTTTCAAGATCTGATTGCGGATGCTTGGAGACAACGTAATTCAACAGCTGTTTGAAATCCAAGTTCAAGATCATCTGTTCAAAGTTGTTGAAGTTCTCTGGTGAGAGGATGTAATTTGTCTTGTTCTTGATACTGATACATATTTGACCAACTTCTGAACGAGCAGCCGTCAATGGAATCCTCACCTGTAACTGGTCTTTGCGGAAATCTTCATAGTTTAACACCGTCTCACCGAGTAATACATCAGATTGTTGATAATATGCGGCATCTGCCTGTTTCAAAGCCACCGTGAAAGTCTTTGTACTCAATGGTAAGTCCAGCTCAAACTCTTCTCTGAAGAAGGGATTCCTTGAGCTTTCAACAATAGCAGTTCTGTACCATGGAGCCCCCCACATTTGCAACTCGGCATACAGTTTAACAGGTTTACCATCATTACCGAGGCGTTCATTGTGTAGATTGGCTTCAAGGATATCAAACTTCAGCTTCCTTGAGACTCTGAACAGGTTTGATTTGTTCAGCCCAACGTATTGTCTTATCGTGAATGATTTCAAGGCCACTAACCAGTCTTCAACATCTATCCTATACGGGAACTCCATGATAATTCTCTGAACCTTTGCTAGTTCCTTAGAGATCTGAGGTACCAATGGTATGCCGCTGTACTCGCTCTTCTTGATACCCTCTTTTCTGAGTCCTTCAATGACACCGACAAACAAGTAGTTCGATGACTCGAAAATGGAGTGGTGTAGTTCTCTGATTTCTGAGCGTGTTAGGAGCTTCAGGTCAATGGTGTATAAAGACCTGCCATCGGATTCGTTGATCAATTCAAGTATACCAGTGGACTTGAGCACGGCCATCGCCGTAAACCATTGTTCACCTTGGGAGTCTGAGTAGAGGGGAACCAGGGGTTCCTGAACAGGCTCAATGTTCTTGACGTTCTTCGGCAATGGGCCAAAGATCTTGCAACTTGCAACTAGCAGATTGGCCTCGTTGATGTTTTGCGCATCAAATGGAATGTTCAGCTGCTTGTGGAGTATTCCCCTCGGCTTCAGGTTCTGCCAGAAGATCAACGACGCCAGGATCTTGGAGAAGACATCCTTATCGCCAGGTTTGAGCCATACGACGGGGTCCTGGTCCATATACGGCGTGATGATGATTGCTGTATCGACTATTTGGACGAGACACGATTGGAGTCTGCGGATAACGATTGAGGTCTCGTCGGGGAAGCCAGGCGAGCCAGCGGTGCGTAGGGCTCCTTTGGAGTCAATGGTGATCCTCGTGACGAAGAACTGCTCACCATCCAGACTGTACTCGATCACCTCTGCGAACTGGCCTTTGGAATGTGCGATGTGGCCCGCTAGCGAGGATGCTGTGAGAGTTGAGGCGGGCATACCAGAGATCAGCAGGAGAAAATACAGAGAGTGAAGGAGAGAAATGCCACAGAACGGAAGAAAACGACGTCTGGGTGTGCTTTGTGTGAGCGAGCGACGACGCTCGTGTCCTGAGGCCAAAAGTCTTTGTCGGGATTCGCGTTCCTACGCCAAGGGGCCTGGGGACTACAAAAGGAGAGCTGAAGATGTTGAGATGGTGAAGGTTTCTATTGGGTGTAGTTTGTGATCATCACGTGACCTGAATGTAACAATGAGCCCCAGCTGTGTGAATTGTGCCTTGATGGGCCTTTTTAGTTATCCGGCAGCTATAAACGTTGCGCGCCTTTGTATTACACCAGCCTTACGACAACGACCGGTTAGACAACTACAACAGCCGTCAGCTACCCAACAACAAACTACACCGACCACTACAAACGCCAAGAGCTATATAACAGCAGCTGTAACTAAGCTATAGGACAGAGCTTTGTGCTGAAATTCTCAACAATATCACCACGACGTGCTGTAATCAACCCTGAAAAGCTCTCCAACAACAACGTCTGGCTGTATAACAACGCTGAGCATTATACACCTCGGACAAAGATCATAGACAGGAGCCAGAGATCATACAACCGCCAAAGATCACAGAAGATGGAGGAGACACACAAATCCGCCGCTGGAGTGCACCTGGATGACGGCGGCAACAGAATCGTCGGCGGCTCTGTGCGTGCTGACGGCTCAGTCCGCAAGACGGTTAAGATCAGACCGGGATACACGCCCAAAGAGGACATCAAACGCTACGATGTACGGCAGATGAGGGAGAGACGATTAGGCTGTGCAAAATCTGCCGTGAGGGGTGAAACTGTTAGTGATAAAGCCGGCAGTGATAAAGCCGGCAGTAACGAAAACACCAGTGACAAAACCGTCAGTGATCAACACATCAGGGATAAGCATACCAGTGCTGAAAGTGTCAAGGATAAAAATATCAGTGGAACAGTCAGTTGTGATGCTAAAGTGCCAAACGCCAAGGACCAGACCGATATATCAGACGCCTTGGCCAAGATGACCATCTCCCCAAAACGAAAGCCACGCAAGAAGTATACACTCGCTGACCTGGACAAACGCTGACTACATCACTTTGTGTAATATCGTTTATGTACAAGGTGCTCCCTGCTTCCTTACTTGTTCGCCTGCTGGATTCTGGCGATGTAGGTCTTTGAGATGGCGTTCCACGATCTCATGTACTTCTCGAGGCATCTATCGACACAAGCCTGGTGATGTTAGTATTGTTCATTTTTTTCGTTCTTCTTTCACTCCAATGTGGATTAGCACGGGGAAGGTACATACGTCGTCGGATGTACCGTATGGGGCTTTTTGGCACAGCTCAAAGCAGTTCTCGGTCATCTTGTTGACCAGCTCTGTGGCATTGGCAATGGCGAGCTCTTGGCCGATCTGGGCCTTCAACTGCTCTTTAACCTGGGAGGAACCGTCAACCTTGGCAGACGTAACAGGTGTGGCTGTAGAGGAGCCACCGAAGAGACCACCGAATGCCATGATGTCTGTGTATGTGTAGATTTGGCACAGAAACGGAGAAATCTGGTACTTGTGGATGCATTGATGGGGGAAAACCCGAGCACATCGACGGAAGATGACTGGTGTCCGGGTGTGTTCCCCTACCTATGTTCGCGAATTCTCTAGCCGAGTTTGTGTGTGCCCCTTACCACGTTTCGCGAATTTTCTGCTAGAGTTTGTTTCGCTGTGTTATTCCCAGGATCAACAAACGCGTCATTCTGAAAGGTAAACACACCTTTTCCCTGTGTTTTGAACTCTCCTGCTTGCTAGAAAAGGCCATTTGACATCACACAAAAGCCACGCATCACACAAACAGCCATGCCAGAGATGCTGTTGAACCAGGGCCTGCAGCTCATGGCCCAGTCGCCCTTCCAGACGTCACTCTCCCCGAGCTTCACCAGAGCCATCGAGAGCCCAACCCCATCACATGCTGTAAACGTTGCTACCGATTTGGAGCACCACCAGTTCAGCGATCCAACAAGATTCCTGAAACAAAGGTCCCAGCTGCTGGATGCTCGTGATGCTGAAATACACACGAGGGCTACAAAGACACATTCGCACGTGCTGTCATCGCAGTTACTCACAGAGGTGACCTCTAATCAAAGCGTTTCACACCTTAAGATCAGTATCCTTGCTGAGAATGCTATTGCTAATGTGCCACCCGAGACAAAGCTTCTGACGTTAGAGGAGCTATCAGCGTTGAAGCAGCAGATTAAGCACCTTGAAGAGACCCGTTATGAGATCGAATCGCAAGTGAAGAGTAACGCGTCTCTTATCCAGAGTATGTCTCACGATGACGAGAACATTCTATCAACCATCTCAAATTCGAATAACGCACTCGTGGAACGTCTCATTGAGGTCAACAACCAAATCGCCCTTAAAACAGAGTCCATCTCAAATCAGTATATGTTGGCTCTGGCCTTCACACATATTGATAGCATGACTACTCAGAAGGAATGGAAAGGCCACAATGACACGTCAGACAGACAAACCGATGAGCTACTCTCACACATTGCCTCAATGGCGGTCCAAAGAAATATATCGCTACCCCCTCCGAGCGGAGATTCATCAGAAGGTAAGACCGTTTGGGCAAAGAGATGTCTCGAGGCCTTGATACAGACACAGCCGACGGATCAATCAACAACAGAGGTGAAAGAATCAGACAAAAAGACAAAAGAACAAGTCTACAAGTTGAAAACTGCATTGCAAGATCTTCAATTTGCGCACAACTACTTGACAAAACAATACGAGAGCGAGAGGTCACACAACACCGCCGTTTCAGATACGCATAAGAAGAAGATGCTTGCGCTGGAAAACAAGCTGTCAGAGTCCATAATTTCTCTTGAGAGGGCAAACCAACGGAGCATCCTGGTTGAGCATGAGAAGAATGTCTTGGAAAGCAAATATCTGGAGTTGACTAATGACTACCACAATCTACAAAAACAGATTACGCATCTGAAAATTGATAACCTTGGATACGTCCACGATGCTTCACCGTTGAGTCCAGTTTCTGATAAGGAAAACACACCAACCTCTCCGATGACGGGGATATCAGTCTCCCTTGATAGCAGCTCAGAGTTGCCTCCCAAGACTCCTTTGCTACAGCAGAATGGTGGTAATCACAAACTCGGTGTCAGCCCAACTTCGCCAATGAAGTTCAACTCATCCATCTCTGTTATGCGTGGGGAGTTCAAGAAGATGGTCCAGGACATGCAACTCAACTACGAGATGGAGCTGGAGAAGGAGAAGACGGAGAGGAGAAGATTGGAGCAACTGGTGAAGCTGTATGAGCAGAGAATCTCTGACGAAGACGATATGTTGTGAGTTTATGCCTCTTTCTATGTGTTTTATAGGACTCTTTTCAGTGATATTTTCTGTTCAATTGTAACGTCACGTCTCGTAAAATCCCATCTTATAATGAATAGACCACATATTTGTCATCAATTGAGCAAGGATACGAAGAATTTGCCTATTCATCATCAATTCATCAACAAACATTACTGACATGATCATCAAGAGCCTATACGAGAGGTTTCGCGGGAACGAGAAGCGCTAACAAAAAAGTCTCATAGCGAACCTCCATAACGGCGCTCCATCACCAAACAATCCTCCAAGAGAAACTTCACAGCCATGGCACCTGAACGAAAAGTCGCCCTCATAACGGGCACAAACAGGTACGTCCCACGCTCTCAATCTCGCGGAAACCGCCACTAACAGCTCTCAGTAATCTGGGCATGAACATCGCGTACCGCCTCATTGAATCAGAGCTTGATGACACGCGCATCACAATCATTGTAACGTCACGTACGTTGCCGAGGGTCCGTGAAGTTGTTGAAAATATCAAGCAGTACGCAGAGAAGCTGAACCGTGAAGGAATTGTTGACTTTGACTACCTTCTTGTCGACTTCACTGATATGGTGTCCGTACTGAATGCTGCTTATGAGCTGAATAAGAGATACGAGAAGCTGGACTACTTCTTTGCGAACTCTGCGCAGGGTGTGTTTGATGGTATTGACTGGATTGGTGCCACGAAAGAGCTCTGTGCCAATCCTGTAAAGGGCGTCACAGACCCGCAGTACAAGATCCAGCGTGTTGGTGTCAAAACGAGAGACGGCATGGGGCTCGTCTTCCAGTGCAATGTCTTTGGTCCGTATTTCTTGATCCAGAGGGTGTTGCCGTTGTTGTCAAGGGCTAAAGGGCGAATCATCTGGGTCTCCAGCATCATGTCGGACCCAAGATACCTTTCATTCGACGACTTGGAGCTCTTGCGCTCCAAATCGTCATACGAAGGCTCCAAGAGGGAGATCGACCTGCTCCACATGGCCACGTACGAGTCGTTACGGGATAAGGGCGTCACACAGTATCTGATCCAGCCGGGAATCTTCACGTCGTTCTCGTACTTCAGGTTCCTCAACTTTTTCACCTACTACGGAATGCTCTTCATCTTCTACATGGCCCGCTATCTGGGTTCTCCGTGGATCAACATCAAGGGCTACACAGGAGCCAATGCTCCAGTCTACGCCGCCAAACTGGCCAATCCACACTTCGAAAAACAGGACGTTAAGTACGGTTCCGCCTGTTACAGAGACGGTAGCGAGTACATCAAGATTGAGCCAGTGGATAAGACCGGGGCTGCAGAGGTGTACGAGTACGTGGAGAAGCTGAGACTGAAATGGGAAGACAAGCTCAAGGACCAGATTACAAACTCGAGACAGCCGTGAATGAAAGAACTGAGACCAACCAAGATGCTGTAGATGTCATAATCGCCCACAAAGATAATCTCGGATCTCGCTAATGGCGAGCCGAGAGCACAGCCTTTATTGGAAGCGTGCGCGAACCAATTCCGCACAAAGGAGCACTCTGGGTCGAGAAAACCAGCCTCCCCGGCTTCTCCGCCACTCTGATGGGCGCTTTATGCCTTACAGCATTTTTTCCTCTAACAGGTTGAAAATTGTCGTGTGATACAGAACAACAATGAACATTGTTAAGTTACAAGTACGTTTTGTGCTCTTTCCCAGCGATGGCTGTGGCCCTTTCTGTTCCGTCTCCGGAGGAATCGACAGGAGCGTAAGCAATGAAACGACAATTACTAACAAGAAGTAGAGAAAATTCCCAATTCTGAACCAGGAGGACCTCTTCGGGCTCATTGAGCAGTTCCGTGGCATCGACCTCGAGGACAAGGGCTATGTTGAGAAACAAGCCGTGATTGAGAAACTGAGCTCTTCCGGCGAAGCCTCATACGATGAGGTTCGTGAGACCTTGAAAGACGTGTCTGTCGACTCTTCAGGTCGTGTTGAGCTTGATGACTACGTTGAGCTGGTTGCAAAACTCAGAGAGACCAAGTCACAGCCACAATCGGCAAATACTCCCCAGAAAATCCAGCACAAAGGTACCGGCGCCAAAGCCTCTATCGTGGTTGGTGGTAAGACGTCTGGTACAACACATACAATCAACGAGGAGGAGAAAACCGAGTTCACCAAACACATCAACTCCGTCTTGGCTGGCGACCCAGATGTCGGCGACCGTATCCCGATTCCTGAAGACACTTTCCAGATCTTTGACGAGTGTAGAGACGGTTTGATCCTCTCTAAGCTCATCAACGACTCTGTTCCAGACACCATTGATACGCGTGTTTTGAACATCCCAAAGAATGGTAAGTCTCTGAACAACTTCACAATGTCCGAGAATGCCAACATCGTTATCAACTCTGCTAAGGCCATCGGCTGTGTCGTCGTTAATGTCCATTCTGAGGATTTCATCGAGGGTAAAGAGCATTTGATTCTGGGTCTTATCTGGCAAATCATCCGTAAGGGTTTGCTTAACAAGATCGATATCAAGCTTCATCCTGAATTGTACCGTCTTTTGGAAGATGATGAAACCTTGGAACAATTCTTGAGACTTGGTCCGGAACAGATTTTGCTCCGTTGGTTCAACTACCATTTGAAAGCTGCCGACTGGCCAGGAAGAGTCACAAACTTCTCTAAGGATGTTCAAAACGGTGAGAACTACACCGTCTTATTGCATCAGCTGGACCCACAACTCTGTTCATTGGCACCATTACATACCAATGATCTTTTGGAGAGAGCTGAACAGATCCTCGACAATGCTGATAAGTTGAACGCTAGAAAGTACTTGACTCCATCTGCTCTGGTCAAAGGTAACCCTAAGTTGAATTTGGCCTTCGTTGCCCATCTGTTCAACACCCATCCAGGTCTTGATGCCCTCGAGGAGAGTGAAGCTCCAGAGATCGAGGAGTTTGATGCTGAAGGTGAGAGAGAAGCACGTGTATTCACATTGTGGCTCAACTCTCTAGAAGTTGACCCTCCAGTGGTCTCATTGTTTGAAGACTTGAAAGATGGAACCATCCTTTTACAGGCTTTCGAGAAAGTCTTACCGGGATCTGTTAACCCTAAGCAGGTGAACAAAAGACCAGCTACCGGTCTTGAGATGTCCAGATTCAAAGCCCTTGAGAACACAAACTACGCCGTTGAGACAGGTAAGGCTAACCATTTCTCTCTTGTTGGTATTGAAGGTTCCGATATCGTTGATGGTAACAAACTCTTGACACTCGGTTTGGTGTGGCAGATCATGCGCCGTAACATTGTTCTCACACTCAAGTCACTCACCCAACACGGTAGAGAACTCACAGACTCTGACATCCTCAAATGGGCTAAGGCTAAGGTGGCTGCTGGTGGTAAGTCCAGTAACATCCGTTCTTTCTCTGATCCATCCATTTCGAATGCTCACTTCTTGCTTGACGTTTTGAACGGTTTGAAACCTGGTTATGTCGATTACTCCCTCGTCCTCCCAGGTCATACTGATGAGGAGAAGTATGCTAATGCCAGACTCGCCATCTCTATTGCCAGAAAGCTTGGTGCTCTTATCTGGTTGGTTCCAGAAGATATCAACGAGGTTCGTTCGAGACTTATCTTCTCCTTTGTTGGTTCTTTAATGGCCATTGATCATTAAACCAATGAAGTTCTGTACTATAGAGATATTCTGTTGTTTTTCTCACCACTCAGCTCTATTATTCTTGATGAGCAGCTTGACGTTTGGCTTTTATTCACTCGGATATTCACTGAGCTCAAGCGATAATGTATGTTTATGGACTAAGTTACGTGTTAATAGTAGATGGTCATGTCGTTCATTAGAAAGTAAGCATTAGTATTCACTGATTGAGATATGCTGGGAGGTCATACCTCCAATCATCGGCTTCCAACCCAGCAGCAGCTTCTCTGATAATCTCCATTCGTGTTTGGTGATATCTCATTTGGTTTTCACGGTCGGTTGGGTTTGCCTCCGCAAACCTCTCCTCTTGAGCTGCACGGAGCTTCATTTCCTCCTTCAATCCAAGAAGCTCATTGTTGAAATCGTGGATGTATTGTCTGTATTCCTGTATCCTTGAGTGCGGTAACTCCTTGAGGAAGTCCGTATTGACAAACCCTCTTTCCAAAGAGCTCACTTTAGATATTCGAACGTTCTTTCGATCGTGGAATCCTAGCCTCTTGGACGCGGTGATCTCTTCTCTTGAATAGCCCGGAACACTGATGAGGATATCATCTTGATATATCTCGCTTGCTGGAGCTATTGATGAGAGATCTGGTTCGTCATCTTCTGATCCGGAATCATCAACACCGCTACGACGGAACAAGTCATCAAGAGCAGCTTCAGCCTGTGACATGGCTTGGAGACGAGACTCGCGGAGTGGGTGGTGAGAACTAAAGATTTTATAGTCTTCTGGTGATGTTGACTTATGTATCACAAACTGTTGCTCGTCTTGTGTAACTTCTCCTGGACGTCTGTACTTGTCAGACTCCTTACGGAGTGTTCGTGAGAGGAGATTGGATGTGGAATTCTCTGACGATGAGCCACCGGTCTGGTGCCCGCTGAGACCTTTGAGTAGTTGTCGCTTGACATTTTCGCGTTTCTGGGACATCTTTGAGAGCAGTATAGTGTGGTTTTTTGTGGTGTTTTGGTGTGTTTACTGATAAAGTGACGATGAGATAGGCTTGCGCGCAGCCAGACGAGGACAGTGACACGCTCGGTTATGGCAGATTTTTCGCGATCTCCGTATCCGGGGCAACAACAAGCATCCGAAATGTAAACAAAGAAAACAATAGTAAACAAGACACAACCCCAAGTTCTTCACGGCGCCACCTACCACACACAATTACAGAAAGCAATGGCACCGCTCACAGATACAACCAATTTGCTGGCTCAGGCTCCAGCTCTAGAGTACGGGCTCAGATCTCCGCCAAAACTTGTCAAGTCTCCTGTCCGCAAGAGCCCAGAGAAGGCATTGAGCCCTTTGAACAAACCACCAGGCCGTATATCCCCTTTCAAAGGTACCAGATCTGGGATGACATCCCATGAGATATTCGCTACGACTCCACGCCGACTTCTCTCCTCTAAAGCTCACAGCGTTGACAGACAGAACTCCTTCAGTGCACCTCCACCGCTTTCTCTCATTGCTCCGACCGTGGCTTCAAGTGCTAAAGCCGGCAACATCACTTTCGAAACACTCAAGCCAATGGCATCGAGTAACATGCGCATGATAACACCGTCACGTATGATTTCATCCCACAAGAAAAGAGGTCACGGTGGATCCCATTCGGAGCAACCAATCAGTCGCTGTACTCGTGCCGTTGAAGGTGGTAGGGACCCTGCTAATAACTTGATGGACTCCTTCACCCAGAGATCAATCTTGAAGAGAAAGCTGAGTCCTACGAGCGAAGAAGATGAGGGAAGCGAGAGTCAGATGGATTTGGCTACAACACTCAACACCATAAAGAATGCGGAGAGTGCAAAGAATGTTATGAAGTTCTTGAAAGCCGAGGCTACTCAACCGAGAAAGAAAAGACTTGTTACTTTCCAGAACGGCACTGAAAAGTCAAGCAAGGAAGAGTCTGAGGGAATTGTGGCCAAGAATTCAGATGATCTCAAAGATATTCTCATCCAGGTATTGAATAATCAGGAACTCATCCTTGAACGTTTAACTACGATTGAAGCTCGTTTGAACAAGTCATGATCATATATGGTGCCTCAGTCAGTTCGGGAGATGTGAGCCTTGACAATATCGATAGCAGCAAGAGAATCCTCCTCTGACGAATGCTGGCCACCTTGAATCGCTCTATCCAAGAACAAAAAGGCCAACTCTTTCAAAGCGTACTTTCTATGAAGTGATTTTGGGAACAGAATTGCGGTATCAACTACTTGGTTATGAACGATACGCATCGTGATAAGGTCATTCTCGAGGCCATGACCGACGATGATTGTCTCCTCATTGATCATTTCACCCAAGACGACAGCCAGCATCTCGTCCAAAGTCAATGCCGTTTCTGGAATCGAGGAAACACCAGACCAAGTGGTGTTCAAGTCAAGAATGGTACCCGATGGTTTGACGACTTCGTCACATAACACTTCCCCGGTATAGAAATCCATCACTGTTAACCTGATCATTTCCATTCCCTTCGATGTGTATCCCATCTCACAGTCCAAACCTATGATTTTTTTCAAACCAGCTTGTGGAGGTGGTGGGGTTTTTCTAAATGGTATCAGCTTGTGCAGCTCTGTAGGTTCTGTGACTTTGAAAACATGATGTGGAGACACTTTGCAACCCAGACTTTCACCAACAACTTGTGAGCAGCACTCCCAATACCTGTCGTTATTCTCATATCGTTTGCGTCGTTCGTGGAAACGACATTGAGATTCCTCAGAAATCTTGTCCAACGGGAACGTATCACCACAACGATTACAATTCTGTGAATTGTCCAGAGGGATTCCGTCATCTTCAGGGATGTCAACGATATATCCGTTGCGTTGTAATTTTTCAAGTGGATGTACGAGCTTTTTCACTGCATCGTAGATCTCTAAGTTCGTCATGGTCTTCTTAGTCTTCTCTGGCTTGAAATACTGCATTCCCTTCTTGGCCTTCTGAATGAACTGCTTCATTTTTGGGTTGTAGGTGTTTGAAGAAGAGTCAACAGCGATCCTGTATTCCTGCTCTACAGCCGTCTTCCTCGGCAGTGCAACGTTGCACTTGATGTAGGCATCGATGATGGCAGAGATGTATCTCATCCGCTGCTGAACTGAAGCTGGAGCCCCAACACCGGGAAGACTCTTCGGCGTCCACACAGTCAGATCGCCCTCGTCTGCTTCACGTGGAGTAGCCACGCCAGTTAGGGTTGCTGATTGGGCAACTGCTTGAGTTTTGGCACGTTTGGTGATCGTGTCTGCCTCTGTGGAGATCGGACGTTTGAGCTGGCTAATTTGCGGCTGGTGGGAGAAGATACAATGGGGAACTCGACATGTTTCGATCTTAGGGCAGCGAACACCGCTGAAGCGTTCCGTGGTACGCCTAAACATCTGTCTGAACATGTGACTCCGTTGGCGGTGATATCTGTGTCGCGTTGATCTCAAATGCGCCAGGCTGTGAACATTTTTTTGTTCTTGTGAAGTTTGGTGATGCTACGCAAACTAGCTTTATAAGGAAACTGAAAAAAACAGCACCAAGCAGCCAACAAATGTCGCTAGATACTGAGGAGAAGAACAGATTCCAGTACTATGTGCTAACACTGTGAGTAGAGCTTCTTTGCTCCTATCGCTCACACACAAGACTAACAAATCCAGAAACACTGATCCAGCGGATGCTGAGAAGACCAGCGACATCGCCACTACCAGTGTCGTGTGGCAGACGTTCATCCTCACAGCACTCAAACAGCTTCATGGTGTCTTTGGTTCGGCAATAGATCCAGAGGTGCTCCAAACATCGCAGAGAAAGGCCCTGGTACGAGTCCAGAAGGAGGACGTCCCGAAGTTCAAGTCTGCTCTAGTCTGCTACGCCCCAAGACTCGTGATGTTTGGGCTCGACGACGTTGAGGGTTCAATCTCGCTCGTAGAGGCCACTGAGAGCACATCACTGTAACGAAGTAATGAAATATACGGGGCCATCGTAGATGGCTTTACTAGAAATGTGTTCGCGCGTAGATCAAAAGTGCTTGTCTTTGTTTACCTTTTACCTGTAAACATCAACAACCGGTAGTCACGCTGTTTACCATATCGATGCCACAAGAAGCAGATGTTCTTCATAGGATCCCAGCCAAGCCGACGTCGCATCTTCGCCTGATCACGTTCAACGTTAACGGTCTTCGCACGCTCTTCCACTACCATCCGTGGACCCGTCTCCGCAACTTGAGCGGGATGTTTGGTGCGTTGCACGGTGATATTGTCACATTGCAAGAGCTGAAGGTGTCACCAAGGGATGTTGATGCCAGCGTCGGTCGCGTTGACGGCTACTTGTCCTTCATATCTGTTCCACGGGTTAAGAAAGGCTACTCTGGTGTGGGCGTCTACGTGAGGATCCCCAAAGACGATGAGCCGTTGAGTGTAAGGAGAAGCTTGAAGGTTGTCAAGGCAGAGGAGGGAATCACAGGTGTATTGGTGTCACACGATACCAAGCTGAGCTATAAAGAGAGTGCTAACGGGATCGGGGGGTATCCAGAGCTAGACGATGAGGTTGCTAAGAGCATCGACAGCGAAGGGCGATGTGTTGTGATTGAAGTAGCATCCAACATCGTCATATTCTCAGTGTATTGTCCTGCTAACTCAATGGGCACTGAAGAGGGTGAAGAGTTTCGTACTCAGTTTCTCATCACACTGTTGACAAGAATCAGAAACTTGAAGGAAATGGGGAAGGAAGTTGTCTTGATGGGCGATATTAACATTGCAAGAGACTTGATCGATCGTGCAGATATCTTGAAAGAGTTATTGATCTCCGGTGAGCTTCAGATGGGCACCCCAAGCACGTTCGAAGAGGTGAATAAGGATCAGGTTGTTAAATTCACTCAATCTACCATCACAAGACGTTTGCTGAACGCAATACTAATTGATTCCTTAGACGGTGCTGAGGAAGGACCATCCAGGATACTTGTGGACACTACAAGGAAGATTCAGGGAAGAAGGAGAGCTATGTATACTGTTTGGAACACCATGATGAACTCTCGGCCAGGGAACTTTGGATCGAGAATTGACTTGATCTTGGCCACTGAATCAATTGGTGAGAAGACTACGAATGCTGACATCTGGCCATTTTTGATGGGTTCTGATCATTGCCCAGTCTTTACCGATTTTTACACCGGGGGCTTTGAAGGAGAAATCACAGAGTGCTTGGTCCCAAGGTTGGAGGCTAAGTATGCTTTCAAACTGTCCAGTGGTAACATCCATACCATGTTCGCTACGGCAAAGAAGAGACCGAACCGTGACACGCAATCCTCATCTAAAGATGTGCCAGACATTAGCGAACCAAAACCACCTCCATTAAAGAGAAGTTTGAAGAAGACTACATCACAGAAGACAACCCCATCTGTCATGACCTTCTTCAAGAAGACGTCGTCCATTACACCAGACCCGGTTCCAGAGCCCCACTTTACATCTGAACCACCAGCTTCCCAGTTATCACAATCATCAGACTCTTCAAACAAACAACGTCGTACCATCAGGCTCACCGATGGCCGCTTCACCATCGAGGATGAGAACGTCCCGAAGTGCAAACATGACCAACCATGCATTCTCAAAACGGCACGCACCGCAGAGAACGCCGGCAAGAAGTTCTGGACATGTGCAAAAGACAGAGGGGATATTGGCATTGATGATGATGGGAAAACTCTGTATAACTGTGGATTTTTCCAGTGGAAGTGATACCAGTTATTCATATTCTCAGTGCATCATTTGAAAATAAAGTGGTTGCCAATAAGGGTAGCGTGTGCGTACCGTTTTTAGCTCAGCGAAATCCCTAAAGAGAACACGCTGGAACAGAGAACAACTTCACAGTAACAAAACCCGTACATAAAAACTAGCAACAGTTCCCCCAATAATGCTCGTTCCCAAGTCCATCATTCTTTTGTGTGCCACTGCCAACGCACAGTTCTTCAACTTCTTCAACCAGAAACAGCAGCAGCAGCAACAGCAGCAGGCACAACCACAGGCCTTCGAAGAGAGCTTCCTCAACAATGGGTGCAATCACTATCTCTGTCCAGATACACAAACTTGTGTAAACAAGCCGTTGGACTGTCCGTGCCCATTCCCGAGCTCACAGTTGAAGTGTCTCCTTCCTGATAGGGAGAACTTTGTGTGTATCTCCAAGCCTGCGACCCATGATGAGAAACTTATACAGCTGTATGATGATCCTGTTAAAGGTCCGAACGCTGCTGTCGAAGGAATGAGAGATTGTGGTTGGGTTACAAAGGCTTACAATGGTCTGGTGTGATTGAGTAATGCTTAACTTATTTAATGAATGTTTATGAGCTTCTACAATGTGTTTTAGTGTGTGATGACACCTAGTCTCTATTCTTGTTAGGTACCCAGCGTCTATACAAAACCTCATGAATCCTGTAAAGCTCCAGAATCTCCTTGATACTCGAGGCATTGTCGATGTCGGTCTGGCTCGGTACATCAACAAATACAAGAACCAAGTTCTTGCGAACTCCAGAGACAACTCTGTTCAGGGAGGACAACCAGGTGTAGTCCTTAGCAACCTGTGAGTTTCTGGCTTCATCCATGTAGTTCGGGAGAACCAGCAGGGCAAACTCAGCGTGATGGAAAGGTGGTCCACGCTTGTATAGCAGCCAGTCGGTACCAAACTTAATAGCAGATCTGACACACCATCCGAGAGAACGGTAGTGGTGATACACTACATAGTTCAGAATGAATCGGTCATCAGGACGCCTGGATGGCCATAGTCTCATCAACAAACCAGTTGAAGAGAGAGAACGTCCATCCTCTGTGATATCAACGGCTTGAAGAGCAAACTTTAAGAAGAAAGCTTCCACTGGTTGGAGTTGCAATTGCTCAAGATTCAACAGAGCACCATTCTCATCCAGTAACTCAGCATCTTCATCACGAATATATGTCTCACGTTCCAGTTTGATGCTGATGTCTTTGTCCCTGAGTTCCTTGAGCTTTAGTCTCTCCTCAACAAAAGGATCAATGATGCCTTGCTTTTTCAGCTCAGCCTGCTTGGCCTCCAACTTGGCTCTCTCCTTTTTGAACTTCTTTCTCTCCTCTCTTCGAAGAGCTGTAACCTCTTCCATCGTCAACGTCTTGAACTCACCAAGACCGAGTCTCTTCTGGGTACGATCCAGCCAAGTTGGATCCGAGCGACTGAGTACACCTTTTCCAAAGAATCCGTCGGCCCAAAGAATCTTCATATGCGCCGGGTCTTCAACGAGGAAACAGCCAGTAGAGTCAATGGCGACAGATGTTTGGGTCACGTGGACAGTTGATGTCCAGAAAACATACGCACAGTACAGCCATGATACCGGATTGTGTGGAACAATTGGCGGTAAAGATATTGGATGTACTGGTAGCGCGTGTTGGTAACGCACGTGCAAAGGAACGCGTTTAGACATTCCTATGATTTGATGTTAGTCCAATGTTCGTGTAGCGAAACAGAAAAACAAATAACTCCTAATAGCAGCACACATTAAGTATCAGATACCGTTGTAGTCTTGAGAAATCATTGTGCCCACACCGACGTTAGTCTTCGAGCAACAAAAAGGTTTGTCATCACTTAGATAAATTCGTGCCGCTTAAGAATGTTTTGGTATCTCTGGTATAATTGAAAACTCACGATTTGTGTATAAAACCAGTGAGAACCGGTTCGTGTGATTTCACTTTGTAATCATTGGGGGCAGGTGGGATTCAGAGATCTCCACAGAAGCGTTGATTCAGATAACTGATGCTTGTTTTCCTAGGATTGTGTTCATTAACAGAGAGAACAACCGTCACGAAAAATTTGCGGGTTCGGTTTCCCGAAAAACACCCGGACATCTTCCTTACAACACCCGGACACCCTCATCTTTTCAGGGCAACCATCTCTCCATCATACTTGTTTGGAATCAAATCGTCAGAGGCTCGTCAATTAGCCGTTTTCTACACTTGAAGAGCTAGTACAGCACCTTTCATTTGACCTAAATTATCTATGCTCTGTTGGCTGTTCTCGGTTTAGCCCTGATGATGTTATCCACTCTGAGGAGCACCTCAGCAGCCTCCGAGGCAGAGCTCACCACAGCTCTCTTCAGCTTGTAGGACTCCACGATGCCGAGTTCTCTGACGTCGGTGATTCTTCCGTTCTCCAAGTCGAGACCTGATGTAGTCATGCCGTTGTAGATAGCGGATCTGAGCTTTGTAACGAGCTCAGAGGCGTCGAAACCAGCATTGTCAGCGAGGATAGTCGGAAGTTGTCTCAAAGCACGGGCAAAAGCTTCAACGGCCAATGCCTTCTTACCCTCCACATTCTGTGCAGCAGTATCGACAGCCTTGGACATAATCATCTCGGAACAACCGGCACCCAAAACAGTTCTGGTCTCTCTGGTAGTCTGGGAGAGGACCGAAAGAGCATCGTGGAGGGAACGGTCAGCCTCGTCAAGCACCTGCTCAGTAGCACCTCTCAAAACAATTGTGCAAGCTTCACCAGCAGCACAGCCAGAGAACTTCGTCATGACATCCTCACCAATGATAACCTCCTCAATGGACTTACAAGTACCAAGCTTGACAAGTTCCGGGTTGTCGAAAGTCGAAGCAACTTCACCACCAGTGACGAGAGCAAGTCTCTCAACACCTTCAAAGTCGGCATGCTCGATCGAGTTGATACCAGCATCAGTGAAGAGTTGTTCTGGGTAGTCGTAGATCAACTGACGGTTGATGAAACAGTTGATGCCGAACTTGGCGATTTTGTTGACCTTAGCCTTCATCTTTTCACGTTCAGCCTTCTCCAGCTCTGCCAGCTTAGACGTAGAGTCAACTTTGAACTTGGCACCAAACACTTTCACTTTATCTGTGTCGAGGGAGGTGTTGGCAATCAAGATCTTTGCGTCTTCGATCTTCCTTGGTTGGGAGTTACCGAAGCGTTTGTTGAGGATGAAACCCTCGTCGAGGAAAGAATCTGAGAGTTTACCACCGATTTTCTTTATGATTTGGATGTGCTCAAGGTTAGTGGAGCCCTTGAGTCTAAGAATAGCATCGACAGCGAGCTTGGCAAACTGTTCCTTGTCCTGACTGAGAATCTTGGAGGATAAAGTTGTCTTTGCGATGCTGAGGAGATCAGAGTAGAACTTGTCAGAATCCGTGGAATGGTCAACGGCAGTCTTCTCCAGAGCACCCAAAGCGGCCTGGGAGGCGATTCTGTAGCCCTCGATAATCGTCTGGGGGTGGATTCTCTGATCAACGAGCTTCTCGGCTTCTCTGAGCAGCTCGGCGGCAAGCACTGTGACACTGGTTGTACCGTCACCAACTTCATCGTCTTGCACCTTGGAGATGTTCACGAGAACTTTGGCGGCTGGGTTATCGAGTGGGATGGATTTGAGGATTGTGGCACCGTCATTGGTCACCATGGATTGTTCGGAGGAGGCGCTTTGGAGGAGCTTGTCCATACCCTTTGGGCCCAATGTGGACTTCACGAGATCACCAACGGCGATGGCTCCAACGAAGGACGACATGCGCGCGTTCTCGGCACGCTCTTCCGTGACCTGGTCGCCGTAAATATTGACACTCATTGCTGCTGTAAAATGCGTAACAGTGTGTCGGAACGAGTCTGAGAACACCACAAATCTGAGAATCAAGATACTTGGTGGCGCTGAGCACCTTTTCTTGTTGGCCGCATCGCGCTGGCCGACGCGTTTTTCCAAGAATTCGCGAATGCCGCGAACCTGTTCGATGTCAAGCGCTCCCTTTCGCGAAAACAAAGTGGAGAAGCGGTGAGGAGTCAACCACTAGAATTCCTCCTTTTACAAACAACGAACAACACCGTACTCCATCACCCAATTGCACAACCACCGCTGTCCAGGATGCTCAACAGGCTTTTTACTGGTACAGGGCTCACCACTGCTCGCACTGTGGGCCTGGCACGCTCCCGTTGGCTCACCCCACGCTCTTTCTCCACCTCACTCCTCCGTAACAAGCCAACACTCGCCGCAGCGGGAACCGTCGAGGCGACCTATCCGTCCGATTTCAGACTCCCAGCTCCCAAGTCGTGGGAAGATAAGGGTGAGTCCGCTCTCGACAAGGCAATGAAGTTTTTCCTCCTAGCTGAGATGTTCCGCGGTATGTACATCGTGTTGGAGATGTACTTCCGTGCCCCATACACCATCTACTACCCTTTCGAGAAGGGCCCAATCTCCCCACGTTTCAGAGGAGAACATGCTCTCAGACGCTACCCATCCGGTGAGGAGCGCTGCATTGCGTGTAAGCTCTGTGAGGCAATCTGTCCCGCTCAGGCTATCACAATCGAGGCTGAGGAGCGTTTGGATGGGTCTCGTCGTACCTACAAGTACGACATCGACATGACCAAATGTATCTACTGTGGTCTCTGTCAGGAATCGTGTCCTGTGGATGCCATTGTTGAGACCCCGAACGTTGAGTACTCCACGGAGACAAGAGAGGAGCTGCTCTACAACAAGGAGAAGCTTCTCGCCAACGGTGACAAGTGGGAGCAGGAGATTCAATACTGCTTGGACTACGATGCACCATACCGTTGATCAGATATATCATATTTATTCGTTATTTATTGGCAATTTTCGATTGCTCTCTCCCTTATTTATTAACTTGAACTATTTATTCCTCCGAAGCGAGCTCCCGGGGCTCTGCTAGGCACACAAATAAACCAGACTTACACAAATAAAGCAGGCTTTTAGTACACAAACAAACAAAATACTGCGATCTAGCTTCTTTCTGACCACAACATTGTACTTTCTATGCGAAATCTCAGCTGGGCTGTGTCTCGCGGGCTTCGCGCTACGCGTATTGTTAACAATAAGCGAAACATAAACGAACATACCGACCAAAACACACACCCATAACAGCACAAAGCGCTATTTCTGCTATAGGCCATGGGCACTGACCAGCTATCACGTGATCTCTCTCTTATAGGCCTCAATGGCTCGCTCGAGCAGCTCCTGGACCGCTTGGTGGTGAGGGCTTCGACCGCAGAAGGGGAAGTACAGGAAGAACAGGAAGACTCCACCGATCATCAAGCGCAAGCAGAAGAAGGGAGAGAACACACACAGAACGAGGCCAATGTGACGCCAGACCACATTCTGCAGCTTTTCAAGCTTGCTACTGATGCCACTGACGCGGATACGCGGATCGGGCTTATCAGGTGTCTCTCCAAGCTTCTGGATAAGGAGAACAGGACAGGATTCCGTCTACAGCACTCCTCCATCACACTTCCTATCACGACATCCTCCAAGGTACGGGGCTACACCACACAGCTCTGGATCCGTCTCAACTCCCAGGATGACGCTGTCATCTACACGATTGCTGACAAGATCTCTCTCCGCTTGGATTCTGGTAAGCTGTCTGTCTATGACAGGAACACGCTGATAACTACCTTCGACTCCTTCACGCTTGATAAGGATGTCTTCTACAATATCACGCTCCTCCACGAGCTCTCCAGCAGCGGCCATAAGTCTAGGGCTAAACTACGGCTCTTCATCAATGGTGATTACATCCAACATGTCCGCTGTTCGTTCCCCTTCTCTGTTGATTCGGATTTCCCGGACTCACCAGATGGTTCTGGTGAATCCGTCACACTTGGCTCAAAGGATTGCGACTTTGACTTCACCAATGTTGTCTTCATCTCGGGCTGTCAATCTTATGAGTGGATTGCGCTGTCCTGGTTCCTTGGGAAGTTCTACTACGGTGGCTATCAGGATGATAACTTGCTGAGGTTCTTGAACTACACTGACAGAACGCTATTCAACATCAAATTGCTTGAAGCTACCAACAACACCGAAGGAGAACTGGATATGAACAATCTGCAATTCAGGGTGCCGAAGGATAAGTTGCTCCTCATGTTCAATGGTGATTCTATCCTTTTCTCTCCGGACTTTGAAGTTCTTCAGAATAGATTGTCCTCGAAGTCTGCAATTATCTTGGGAAGGGTATACTTCTATCCGTCACAGGACATCACTGAGGTATTTTATGCTATCTCTCCACTGGAACATGCATATCAGCTGATTGAGACTTCTACCACTGCCGAAGTCATAAATGAGTCTGTTGAACTCCTTCTGAAAGTAATCAACAGTAATTGGAAATTCATTCGAGAGATTGAATCCACGAATGGTTATTCCACTCTGGCTACAGTTCTCAAGTTCAAGAAAACTGACTTGAAGATAAACTTCGATATCAATCTATTGGATACACTACTAAAATTTGTTGGATACAATTTTGACTCACCATTCAACTCCATCATCACGAACCACATCGCATATGACAACTTGATCTTGGACTTCCAGTTGTGGAAACCACACTCTGGTGATATGAGTGATGTTGATATCGAAGTTGTTGAGTTCCTTCTCTTCCAGATAACAGTTTTTGCCAGAGAGTGCAAGTACAATGCTTTCAATGTTCTCAAATTGAAGAAAATGAAGATTGTCAGAAAGTTGTTGACCTATCTTGCCTATGGTTTTTTCCCAGAGAGAACACATTCTAACCTTGAGAACACATTGTTGTTTCTTGTGAGATCAGGACTATCCCCAGAGACAATCAAGGCACTGTCCTCGTTTGTTGTATACTCAATGAATGAAGGTAATGAGGTCAATGCTTTGTTGGCTTTGAGAGCTCTTGCCGATGTTTCCTTGGATCCACTGTTCACCAATTCCACTATGTGGAAAAAGTTGTTTGGCTCCGTGTCTATCAAGTACATTCTATTGTTGATGCAGTTGGGTAAGCACAACAGGTTGATAGTTGACTACTGCCTAACGTTGCTGATCAAAACTTTTGTCATGGTCAAGAAGGCATATGAGGTGTTCGAGAAAAACAATGGGCTATATATCCTTCTGGCTTGCATCAGAGAGTCCAAAATTGGCTTAACAGAAATCAACATTCTCATTAAGGGCTCTTTTGGACAATATCAATATGACCATAACTTTGACAAGCTTGCAACACCATTGTGTATCAAGTCATTGGAAGGACTCGTGCTCCCAGAGTTACACTATGTCATACTTGATCTACTTGAATGGGTTGTACTAAACGACATTTTCCAAGAGGAGAGTCATGCTACTGTCATTTCATTACTAGATGCATACACATCATTTGTCTCCGAGGCTCTTGAGAATAAATCAAGCTTTGTCAAGGCCTTTGGTGCTGATAGAACGTGGTTGAGAAAATTGTGCAATTTGGTTATTCTTTTAACCAAGCCTCAGAACACTACAATATACTTCAATTCCTTTGAGAAAATTGTTGAGTTGCTGTCATCCATTGTCGTGTCCAAGCTGTTGAAAGGTGATTTTCAATCAGTCGAGTCCTACATCAATGGTGTCCTCCAAGAAAATGATGAGAATAAGTCCTCCAACATCTATACTGTCTTCTTGTGCCTGGTTTTCCCAAAAGTCCTGGTTCATCTGAAAGAGTTCTCTACCGAGTTCAAAGTCTTGCTTCAGACTGATTCTATGAACTTCAGCAATATTGCTGTCTTTCTCAGCTTGCTTCAGGGCGAACTCTTGACAATTGAGTGGAATCCAAAAGACTACTTCAGCTATTTCTCGGTTGTTATGAGTATACTAGAATCATACAGAAATTCCGGCAAGAGTTTGAAGAATACACACTATCTTCAACTGACAAAAAATGTTACTCCGATGATGAACACATTGATTTTCGTCTTAAAAGATACAGAATCTGAATACCAACAGGAGAACTTTCTGGCAATGCTCATGTTCCATCAAGAGAGCCTCTTCCGCAATGACTACCTCACGAATGACGGAGTAGCTTTTCTCATGTGCCTCTTGTTACACATTGGTGTGTCCAGCTCACAAGGAGTGTCATCTCTCTCGTTCAATCTGCTAAGAATAATGTTGATGCATCGTCATGGTGATTTATCTGCCATTTGTGCCTCTATTACTTTCAGGAGTTTCCCTACAGTTGTGAAGTTTTTGGACAAGTTGATGACCATGGATGATGAGGAGGTTGTTTTGGAACTGCGTTCGAATTCCAGACTTGGTACCATATTCTACACTCACTTGGAAACTATTGGTGCTAAACTCAGTAGAAGATATACCAAACAAGACACTGTTTCAGTGGAGGAACGAATGAGAGAGTTGTTCGTGAAGCACGACAACATGGTGAAGACAAAATATGAGACCATTGACACTTTGTTAAGGATGCTTCAAAATGATAATGAGTTGTTGAGACTAAAAATTATTCATAACGAGACCACTCGTCTTGCTAGGTTCTTGCAAGATCAACAAAACACCATCCAGTACGACATCAGCATCTACAACAAAATGAAGCTTGAGGTCAAGAAAAGAATGTCTTTGCATTATGGAAGTGAATTGCCGGTTTCTGTATGGACCCTTGACTCCATGGAAGGTATTGATCGAATCAGAAAGAAGTTGTTGCCTTATGATGACCTTGAGAAAGACCAGAAATTAAAGTACAGTGTTGATGTCCCTAAGAAGAAGCCAGATGAGAATGATATGTCACCCGACCACCCAAGAATGGAGTCCTTGAGCTTGAACTCCTTCGAAATGATTGAGAGTGATGTCATTGACGACTCTCTGAGTACCTATAATGACAGAAATAGAAAAGTCCTGAAAAGCTTAATCCCAGGCGATAAGATCTCTGAGATTTGGAACGTCAGCGAAGTTGTCGGTCTTGAGATCAATGAAGGTATCTTGATTCTTGGACAGAGTCACATCTACCTAATCCAAAACTACTTTCATAAGGCTGATACGGACGAAATTGTTGAGATTTCTGATGCCCCAGAAGATAAGAGAGATCCAAGTGTTGTCTTGATCACTGGCCAAGCAAGACCTAAAAGTGCACCGCAGGCATCAAGTACTGTTCACGCTGTGCAGTCTTGGGATCTTTATAAGCTGACTTCCGTTACCAAGAGACGTTTCTTACTTCGTGATGTTGCTTTGGAGTTATTTTTCAGTAACGGTTTGAGTTTTCTTATAACCTGTGTCAGAACAAAGGAACGAGATGCGATTTTCTCTAAGCTTTCATCTGTTGCCACGAACTCTAACATTGATAAGGACCTCTCCAGTATCTTGAAAGAAACCAATGTGACAAGTGGTAATTTTGGTACATCATCCAAAGATTTCACAACTAAATTGGCAAATGTGTTTGGTGCTGAGTACTTGAACTCTCTCGATGCTACGAAGAAATGGCAAAATGGTGAGATGTCCAACTTTTACTATTTAATGATTATCAATACTCTTGCTGGCAGAACTTTCAACGATCTCACTCAATATCCTGTCTTCCCTTGGGTCATTGCAGATTACACCAGTGAAGAGCTTGATTTGACAGACCCGCAGTCTTTTAGAGATTTGTCAAAGCCCATGGGTGCTCAATCGCCACAACGAGCCCAGAACTTCAAGGATAGATATGAAGCACTCCAGAGCTTACAAGATGAGGACTCGCCGCCGTTCCACTACGGTACCCACTACTCCTCCGCCATGATTGTCACCTCCTTTTTGATTAGACTGGAACCGTTTGTACAGTCCTACTTGTTGCTTCAAGGTGGAAAGTTTGACCATGCTGATCGTCTCTTCTACTCCATTGAAAAGACATGGAGGTCATGCTCCAAAGAAAACACAACAGATGTGAGAGAGCTAATCCCAGAGTTCTTTTTCCTTCCCGAATTCCTGACAAATATCAATGGCTATGACTTTGGTAAGTTACAAAGTGGAGAAGAAGTAAGTCATGTCGATCTTCCACCTTGGGCAAAAGGTGATCCAAAGATTTTCATCTCGAAGAATAGGGAAGCGCTTGAGAGTCCATATGTTTCCGCTCATCTCCATGAATGGATTGATCTGATCTTTGGGTTCAAGCAACTCGGTCCTAAGGCAGTTGAGGCCATCAATGTCTTCAACCATCTCAGTTATCATGGTGCAATCGACTTGGACAAGATTGATGACGAGATTGAGAAACGCTCCATTACTGGTATCATCCATAACTTTGGTCAGACCCCCTTGCAACTCTTCCCCAAGCCACATCCACCTCGTCAGTCACTCTCATCGTTGACATTGAATTTAGATAGAATCAACAAAAGTCCATTGTTGCTATATCAGACCAAGTTCAAGGAGGCCATCAGATACTTGCAGTTTAAGACACATGGTGACAATGTTTCTGACTCGTTCTGGAGAGGTTATCCTAATCTATATCTCAGTGGTGAAATTGAAATGAAACCAGGTGTTTACAAGGGCTCTATTTCAATCAACAGAAGGAACTTTGAGAGACTTCATGATGAGCAGATCACTGCCTTGAAAAGAGTTGATAACGAAACTTTTGTGACAGGTTCCGAGAGCGGGGTTATTCATGTTTGGAGATATATTGTTAACATCAAGGGATTTGATGAGGCTTTGGAGTTTGGAGCTCAACTGAGATTGCACTCAAATGCAATCAAGGAGCTCGTTGTCTCTCCAGAGTTCCACATTTTGGTCAGTCTAGATAGTACTGGTAAGTGCTACTTGTGGGACCTGGCTCGTAATCAGCTGATCAGAAAGATTGCTGATGATGCTGAACATGTTGCTGTCGCTTATGACACCGGTATGATTGCAACTTCCAGGGGTTCTACTGTCCACATCATGACTATCAATGGAGAGCACGTCTCCAGCAAGACCTACAAAACTGACTCCCTCATTACCGCCCTGAACTTTGGTAACTCCAGAACCGTCTCCACTGTGAAGATCAACAATGTCGAGAGCCATGAGTATTGGAAATATGAAGCTATACTGCTGACTGGTTGGCTCAACGGTGAATTGACTCTCAGTGAGTTAAAGATCATCAAAGAGGGTTGGACATTGGATGACATCACAACACTTGAGTTTGTTGGAAGTCAAAAGGATGCTAAGTTTGAAAGCAGTGAGATCACAGTTGTCGAAGGATACTTGAAAAGCTATGTGACTTATGAGGATGAGAAGAAAGGAAAGATTGAAGTTGTTGCCGGTGATGTCAATGGCCGTGTTGCGGTTTGGAGATGACTGATGCATGTATATAACACAATGATACGAGCTAATGATTACTATGATATGGTGGATAATGTATATGCAAACTTGGACATAGGATCATTGAGTATATCTAAGACTAAGTCGAGGCACCAAGCTCTTTCTTCTCGTAAAGGCCATCTATCTCCTCCAAGGAGATACCCTTCGTCTCCGGGACAAACACCAGAACAAACCAGAAAGACGCAAACATACACCCAGCAAAAACCAGACCAAAGTAATAATGGATCTCTGCGGTGACAATAGGAGTACAAAAGGCAATGAAGAAGTTGGCACCCCAGTTGAAAGCGATACTGACGCCCATAGCCTTTGATCTGATCTGGAGAGGGAACATCTCGGTGACAACAACTTGTCCCACGCCAGCCCAAGTGCAGCCAAATGTCACGATATAGATGCATGTGAACACAATCATGACATAGCCTGGTGTTCTGTTCTCGCTCGCATCAGCATCCAGATCAACCATTGTCACACCGACAACGGCATACACCATCAATGTGGCAAAGCACGAGGCTGAGCCAACGAGCAGAGTGATCTTCCTCCCGTATCGTTCAACAACGTACATCGAGGCCCAGGCAGTGAACCAGTTGACGGTTGCCAGGATTATCATTGTGACATAGGAGTCGTTCAGCCCCACAGAGAAGAACAGCTGTGTGCCAAAGTAAAAGAAGTAGTCGATGCCGGACATCTGCTGGAAGAACATCACCAGGACGCCGGTGAGCAGTCTTCTCGTGTTTCTTCGATCTCTGATCATTCTGTAGTATCCGAGCTCATTGGCCTTGGACTCCAGGGAAAATTTGGCCTGCAGAGAGGCAATGGTTTTGGGGATGTTGGTTTCACCGATACGTCTCAGTGTCTTCTCTGCCCCAGCAACATCTCCTCGAGAAATGAGGTATCTTGCGGATTCTGGAGCGTGTAGGATGCCCACCAGGACAAGCACGGAGACTGCCATCGGAATGCAGAGAGAAACGATCCATGCGGTGTTGTCGACGAAGGAATTCTTGAGAATGTATATGATGATCGAGCCCACGAAAAGGCCTGACGTGTTGAGGATGAGATAAAGCGTCGTGAGCGAGCCCCTGATAATGGAAGGCGACGTCTCCGATATAAATATCGGAATGAGTGAGCCCAGCGAGCCGATACAGAGCCCGCTGACGAACCGGCCAATCATAAATTGGCTCCATTTCTCCGATTTTGCGCTGGTGAGCTGGATGAGGTTTCCCGTACAATATATGCCCATACATAGGCAGATGGGCAGCCTTCTCCCCTTGAAATCAGATAATCTCACGATTGTGAAGCCGCCAATGATACAGCCGATATGGTAGCCACCAACAAGCAGCCCGTGGACCACCGTGCCAATCTCATACGATCCATCACCAGTAGGGGCTCCTAACGTCTTTTTGAAGGAAGAGAGCCCAAGAATGCCTCCAATCGTGCCTGTGTCCCAGCCAAACAGGAATCCGCCACATGCGATGAGCAAACACACAAAAATGACGCTTCTGAAGGACCACAGCATCTCCAGCGTGATCACTGTGTCCTCGCTGTCCGATTCGCTATCCAGCTCGACCTCCAATTGGCTCATTTCTCGCGTAGCGCGCCCAAACTCGTGGCATACCTGTTCGCCATTGCTTCCTGTGACAGCGTCAAAAGGGTCTTCTAAAGCCTCCAGGGGCGTTTGCGCCAGCGAGTGTGTCTTGAGCGTTGAATCGTTCTTCTTTTCCATGTCTCGCCTGGGATTCCGGCCTCAAGTGGCCTTTAATGTGCCCAAATTCTCTTTTTGAAGGAGTTTAAGGGGCCACTTGTCGGTTATATAGACGGCTCGTCGCAAAAATACGCGCTGCAACTAGCCGGGGAAAGTGGTGTTCGGGTGTTTAATGTCACTTGGATGGTGATTATGTAAGCAACTGGTCTATATCGGAATCATGGATTAGAATATGAATATGAGTGTTTGGGCACTTCAATTAATGGACTAAAGTATGAATATGAGCTCTCTAGCACCTCAGGCGTCTCCAGAGACGTGGGCAACGTGTTGCAGAAGATCAACAACACGGGCAGAGTAACCGTACTCATTATCGTACCAAGCAAGAAGCTTGAAAAACTGAGAGTTGAGCTCAACTCCAGCCTTTGCATCAAATATCGACGATCTCGAGTCACTAGTGAAGTCAGAGCTAACAACCAAGTCATCTGTGTAGCCCAGAACACCTTTGAGCTTGCCTTCCGAAGCCTGTTTGATCGTCTTCTTTATGTCCTCGTAGGTGGTCTCCTCACGCACCCTCACCGTGAGATCAACAATGGAAATGTTGATAGTAGGTACCCTCAAAGATATACCGGTTATTTTCCCTTTCAGCTCTGGGATCACAGCGGCCACAGCCTTGGCAGCACCTGTTGACGATGGGATGATGTTCCCCGGGGCAGAACGGCCACCACGCCAGTCTTTTCTGGATGTTCCGTCAACAAGTTTCTGCGAAGCTGTAGCAGAGTGAACTGTGGTCATGAGAGCATCAAGTATTCCATACTTGTCGTTGATTACCTTTACCAAGGGGGCGAGACAGTTTGTTGTGCACGAGGCATTCGAGACAATGTTCATCTCCGGTTTGTACTGGTTCTCATTAACACCAACAACAAACATAGGAGCAGTCTTGGAAGGAGCAGTGATGATAACTTTCTTGGCACCGGCAATGATGTGCTTCTGTGCAGAGTCCAGCTCCTTGAAGACACCGGTAGACTCAATCACGTAATCGACATTCAGCTCGCCCCACGGGATGTTGATCGGGTCTGTTTCTCTGAAAAGCTTGATCTTGTGGTCGTCAACAGTGAGATGGTCCTCGTCGTTCTCTACGGTTCCTGGGTACTTCCCGTGTGTGGAGTCGTACTTGAACAAGTAGGCGGCGTATTCTGAGTCTGTGGAAGGGTTGTTGATGGCCACAATGTTGATGTTCTCGTTCTTGTCTGACTGGAGGATATTTCTGAGAACAAGTCGGCCGATACGGCCGAATCCGTTGATACCGACGTTGATAGGCATTGTTTTTGGCAGCTTTTGTTGGTTTGTTGTTTTGTTGTTGGGGCCTTCTTTGACATTGCTCATCGGTCATAATGAAGGAAGAGGATACCCCTAGGGTTTTATATGAAAGACCCCGGAGAACCCCGCAAGGCCCCCCGAATCCCTCACAGCTCAGCCACACATTGAAGCACTCGTACTGCCCGTTCAAAACTGCTGTGAGCCAATGAGAATGGCTCCTTACGCCCAGAGGAATGCCCCGTCAAATACAAAAAGCTGCCCCGGAGCTCGATGTTGTCTTCCCCAGATTTGATGCGTCCCGGGTTGCGCCGAGCTCCGGGGTATCAGCCTTCGTCCGGGGTCGGTGCAAATGTCTACTACAGAAGAAAATAGCCGAACAAAAGGATTTAATTGGCTTACATAAACGGTATCAGAGCCCTTCTATGGCTCTTAACCCCTTTGGGAAATGCTGCTCGATCGGGTGTATGAGGTTATCGATGTTGGATCTTTCCGTCCACAACTAGTAGCAATCCTTCTCGCCGAGGAGTCTTTCATCTAACGTCATTATTCAGCTTTTCAAGCTATGTGTACAAGTTTAAAAGAGTAGACTACTCGACTTTTAGTTAAAACACTCTAGAAAGTCTTCAGTTTTCCACCGTGTACAGATCTCTAACACACTCTAGAAAGACCCTCCTCACCTTTCTCAAGCACTGTGTAGAGGTTGGCGAGGGAGTACTTCGCTGTGGCATCGAAGTTCTCGAGCGTTGATGAGGCCATGTGTGGAGTCAAAGAGACATCCCATCTTCCAAGCAATCGCTTATCCACATTAGGCTCGCCAGCGTAGACGTCAAGACCGATCCAGCCAAGCTTGCCAGCTTGCAGTTTTTGGATAGCGTAGTCCTCATCAATGACAAACCCTCTTCCAACATTGATCAGACGGCAAGACGGCTTCATCAGATCGAGTTGTTTCTTACCAATTAAGTCTCTTGTACTAGCATTACCAGGGCAGCAGATCACAACACAGTCAGCAATTGAGCACAGCTCATCAATGGTGGGCTTATAGTCATATGGAAGGTCCTTGTTTTGATTTCTCTGGTGGTAAACAATCTTCATACCCAACACAGAAGCTCGCTTAGCCACCTCTTGACCGATTCTCCCCATTCCAACAACACCACAGACCATACCCTCTGGACTTCTAGCATTTTGACCACCGACAATCTCGCCAAACGCAAAGGCATTGGTGAGCCAATCATCAGTTTCAGTCCCAAGCGAGCCGGTCGCATGGTCAAAGGACTTGGTCTGTAATACCTCCCTGGCCTTCAGAACATGGCCAGTCTCAAAGGTCTTCCGCTCGAACCTCTTGTAGAATCTGAAGGACTCAAGAATGTGCCAGAGCACAGTGTCAGCTACGGCAGACGCACCAAGCGACGGAGTGTTGTACAATTGAATGTTGCGCTCCTTCAAAGCATTAAGGTCGTAGGCGTCATACCCAACTGGAGTGGAGGTTATCACTCTGAGAGATCTCGGAAGATGTTTGGCCAGATCAGCGGTGAGGCCACCAACGGGAACAAAACCTAGCCACCCAGCATAGACGCCAACAATGTCTGAGAGGTCTGTGGAGAGTCTGGAAATCAGTTCTTCCTTGGTAGTGAGGTGATAGCGCTGACATGTCTTAGTATCGAGCATCAAATGTTAAGGCATAGACAAATCACTTACGAACACCTCGAACTTCTCTTTGAAGCGGAGAAACTCTGGGAGCGCCTCGTTGAGGTCGCCCAGGAACAGCACCTTCGGCTTGGACATTGTGACTGCTTTTAATTGATAATTGGACGATTGGAGAAGGTGTAGTAGGCAGAACTTTCTCGGGTGCTTTCTCGGGCACTTTCCCGGGCGCGCTAATTGGAACACATATACTAATTATAAAACGGTGCCCAAAAGTTGATTAAAAATCATCCCTACAACGGAATACGCGAAATATTAATCTTTTGTGTTTAATATGGATTGGATACATACGCCGGGACCGCTCTTCTGCTTCTGGATCCCAGCCTGTTATTTGTGTGTCTTTGTGGGGAGGAGGAGCATCGTACTGGCCATGAAAATAGGACTGGAATTGCCAGGCTGTGCTGTGTGTAGAATCAAAAACCAGCGGAAAACTCCTACGTTCGCCCATGAAAATCATCTTCTGAGCTTTACATCTCAACATGGCTCACCATCACCTGGGGTAAAAAAACTGTTTAACAACCGAAAATGTGACAAAAAGGGAAAGAATAAAACCAAAATGCGGGGGAAATAATATAAGTCGTGGACAAGGCACCGCTGTGTTTGCCGCCGTGTTTGCCGCTGTCATATGCGTTTGTGTGTTGGATTGGGGTTGATGGATGGCGGATAACGAATTTAGTGGTGGTGGTCGTCCTGTGGAACACCAACTGGGTTGAGCTTGTAGACGGAACCACACTCCCAGCATCTGGCAACCTCCTCAACGGTTGGCTTCAACCACAAAATGTGGTGGGAGTCGGCTGGGGAACCTGTGCAGCCGACGTAACGGTAGTCATCGTAGGACTCAACGAGGATAGGGTCGGCCATGGTACCGATTCTGGAGGAGTCCAAAGGCTTAGTGTCGAAGAATTCAACACCCTCGAGCTTGGCAAGCAACTCAAGACGGGCAAGACCGGTCTCCTGCTCGAGACCAGTTGGGAAGGTGCCCTCCTTAGCACCTGGTCCGATGAGGGACTCGTTACCGTTGACCTCAGCGAGAGAGGCGGCGGTAGTGACCTTTGGGGCCTGGAAGAACACCTTGGCGGAGGAGAAGTTTCTGACAGCCTGGCGGGCGACGAGCTTGGAGCGGAGAGCGAACATTGTGGATGGGATGGGGCGGGATGTGAAGGGAGCCTGTTCTGGTTATGAAAAGAGAGAAACCTCAGTCTTTTGTTGATGCCCAGGCAAATCTCGAATGTTTTTTTGCCCGCGCTCACGCGAAAAAAAAGCCCTATAAGACGGCCATTTCATTGGATGCTTCTTGCCTTCCGTATTGGGAAGCGCTGTGCTAATTGCGCGCTACCAATACTTGGAGGAGCTCATTTTTCTCCCCGGTTCGAACCTCGTGGGAGGCATCTTGTGGTAGCCTTTTTCCACGGTGGTGTCCGGGTGTCGCGAATCCCACACCCACGACGCGCCGACGCCACACGCGAAAAATTCGCAGTCACACTTCGCGCGGAACAGAATCAACACCCGAACACCACGTCTTCTCCCTCTGGCGGGTTCGCGGTCTGGCAGCAGGATTTTTCATCGTCGCTTTGAATCCAACACAACTCAGCCTAAGCACTCTTGAAAAGGTTCAGCACACCAGCATCATTATTCAAAGTATGTCAAGCACGGAAGCTCATGGAAACCACGAGAGAATTGCACACACGACGCCACAAGCAAGAAGAAGCCGTTTTTCACAATACCGCCAGACGAGTATCCACGCATCGAAGAACCGAATTCACAGCATACGTCAAAGGGCCCAGGATGACCAAACCAACACGATTCCACACCGTTCTTGAGCACACATCAACAAAAGATAACCTGGAACACGCTCCATAAAACGCCACAGCAAGTCAACCGCAAAAAGGCCACTAAGCATTCTCTCTCAATGACCATGACGCTCCTCACGTCTATCCGGACACGCGTACTAACAACAGCCACAGATGCCAAAGAAGAGAGCTTCCAACGGTAGAAACAAAAAGGGTAGAGGTCACGTCAAGCCAGTTAGATGTGTTAACTGTGCCAAGTGTGTTCCAAAGGACAAGGCCATCAAGAGAGTCACCATCAGAAACATTGTTGAGGCTGCCGCTGTCAGAGACTTGTCTGAGGCTTCCGTCTACGCCGAGTACGCTTTGCCAAAGCTCTACAACAAGTTGCACTACTGTGTCTCCTGTGCCATTCACGCCAGAATCGTCAGAGTCAGATCCAGAGAGGCTAGAAGAATCAGAACTCCACCACAGAGACCAAGATTCAACAACGGTAACAGAGTCTCCCCAGCTGACGCTGCTAAGAAGGCTTTGTAAGTTGTATGACCATTCATGTGTTTGTATCTTATAACTTGCTAAACAAAAATCAAATCACTTTTGTACATCTAGGAATATGCCGTAGTGTGAGGCTCCGTCCTCCAGGAATAAATGCGACTTTTGAAGCGTTATGCTACACAAGCATTGTGAATTTTGTCTTTCAGACTTAATCTTGAGAGGAGCGTACTTATGTGCCTAAGTATTCCCGTTCATGGCACCTTCATAGCAAATCCTTAACCCAGCATTTTGCTAAATACAGAAACCAAATCACTTTTGTATCTCTTGAGATTCAAATCATAGCGTACAAAGTCCTACAGCCAGGTCGATCTTCAATGCATGCTATTAAATGTTCATTTCAGGCTATCACATGGTTGCAAAATTCATCATGGCCTCCTCGACGTCTCCACTAACGGATCTTTCACCATCACCGTGCTCTTCGACACTATGCTGATAGTCTGGTAGATCATTATCCTTATCGTTGTTGTTGTTGTCATCGTCGTCGTTGTCTTCTCCTTCTTCCCCTTCTTCTCCTTCTTCCCTGTCACCTTCAGGCTCCACGGTGAGCATAGTAGTCGCAACAACTGTCTCCTCCTCCGCCTCATCCTTGGCCAAACGCTGACACAGCGAATCGAGTTCGTAGAACAACATGAATGTACCAGGTGTGGTTAGAACCTCGTCTTCTTCAACAATGTCGATGGTCTCATCAGAGGTTCTCCACCAAACACCTCTATACTTTCTGTAAGCGATGTAATGGCCATAGTTGTGTGTACCGTAGTGGACAATGACAGAACGTAATTGGTACACTAATGGACCAGAGATGTCACGTTTCTCCACGGACAACGGAATTCTCTTGTACTGAGAAGGCTCTTCGTCGTCACTGGACTCAGCACTAGAGTCATCTGCTGAATTGATGGAGTTGGTATTTTCAGCATCCAATTCACCATCGGTTTGGGAAGAAGCCTCGGCGTCTTCAACACTGTTGAACGGATCTGATGTGGCTCTCTCATCTTCGGAGATTGAGGATGTTGTCTCTGAGCCGGATTCTGGCTCTGACTCCTGGTTCTGTGATTCAACTTCAACGTTTTGTTCCTCCTCCTTGTCTTCCTCATCAACACGCACTTCCTTCTTGCTCAGTGGCAGTCTAGCATCTGTGTTGATTTGGCTCGGCTCAGCAACATATGGGTCCAAATCCAATTTGAGGGGGAAGATAACTCTTGCACCATTTTTTCTTACTCTGAACGTTGTAGGGTCAAAAACCGATCTGTTGATGTGGATAGCAAGCAATGGAGGAGGACGAGAGAGTAAGATTTGTTTCGACTTGGAAGTCTTTTGCATGGCATTCTCGGTGAAAAGCTTCTTAACTGCCTCGTCATCAATGATTGGTTTCTCAAGTTCAGCCTTGATACTCTCAATTCTCTTGTCAAACAAAGCAGCAAGAGCAGGAGAAACGTTGTCTGCATTCTTTTTCTCCTCCAATTCGTTGACGAAGTGAATCAGTGCACATCTGTTACAGTTGACACCTTCAATGATCTCCGGCTTGATCCACTCGTCGAGCAAATCTGTCAGACTCAACGCAGCATAGTTATCTGCAGGCAAATTCAATGACATACCTGACAAGACGCTATATCTGATACCACCCATCTCACCACATCTCAAACAGCCAATTCTCTCTGCTGATAACCCATCAACTGGGGTGAGCAGGTTGAAACGGAACATCTTCTCATTGGCGTCTTCCAAGTTTGGATCAATCTGGTTCGCTGGGACGTAAACGTCTCCCAAATGACCAATGTTATCGCTGCCAAGCACAGCATCAGATGGGAGATCCTTGATATATATAATGTCTTTCTTGGAAGATGAGCTTGACGATGGTGTTGAAGGACCAGAGGAAGTACCATCAGACGAGGGTTCAGTCGGCTCTTCCGACTGCATTTTCTTCAGATCAGACTCCAGCTCAGACATTATCGTCTGGAAGAACTCCTGTGCATCTTCCTGGTTGTAGCCCAGAAGGAAGTTCTTGTTTGGAGTCTTGGACATGGTCTTCAACATTGGGTTTGTTCTGTAGTCGTGGCCACGTCTGTGGTGTTTGGCATTGAGCTTCTGGATCAACGTCTTCAGGGACTTCATGAAGCGGAGATCCTTACGCTCAGCGGCTTCCTGGTTGTGTCTGTCTTCGAGGAAATCAACGAGCGTATATGCAGAGGCGAGCGATTGCATGACGCTGTTCATGAAACAGGTATTGCCGTCATTGACGAGGCCGCCAATCATTCCACCTCTTCTCATCACCAGCTTGTACGTCTCATCGTCGGACGACGCTTTCGGTGGGCTTCTCCTGAGCATGGAGCGGCCCGAGGAGCCGTTGCTAGACAAGTAGTTGCTCATGGTGTCCTTGAAGCGATCGTAGAGGTCTTGCGAGTGGAACGTAATGAGATAGGTGGGGATAGCGACAGCGATGAGAGTGGCAACGAGTGTCCTCCAGTTGATGAGCTCGCGGGATATCACGGTGAACAGATCTTCCTTGGCTAGTTGGGAGGTGAGGTCCTGGTTGTATGTGCGTAGGACCAGCAGGAGCTTGACGGTGAGAGGAAGAGCAGCGGAAGTGAGCAGAGAAAGCAAAGGGATCAGAAGCTGTTTGGCGGGAGGAATCATAAACAAACACCGCACACAGGGCGATGAGCGGGATGTTTTTTTTTCTGGCGGAGCTGTTGGCGGTAGAAATGGGAGCCGTTTGTGCGAATCAGCTTTGGCAGTTTGGAGTGCCGGTTCGAGCGGTTTTCCCTGGAAAATTAATTATATTAAGTAGTTGGTATTTTCTGGTAGCTTCGACTTTTGTTGGCGCGACAGCTTTGATTTTTTTTTCTGGACCCGAGTTGGCGTTACGCAGCCCGGGACAATTTCTCAGTTGGGAATGTGTCAAGTTTTCCCATTCTCCACAATATTCACTAATATGACCGGTTGTGGGACAACTGGTTGAAGACGTAGTTTGGCCAATATGTTGTGACACATCATTAACTAAGTGGCCAATCGGAACGACTATATCATCGTCAGACTGGAGTGCACAAGTGGAGACGAGCAAGTACGTTCAGGTTTTAAGATCCATAACATTGAAATCAAATAAAATCAAATTGCTGCACATACACATTAAAAAAAGGGGGGGTTATGAGTGAAAAAGCAGAAAGTGCCACTCAATAAGGAGAACCGAAAGAACAGCAAATAACAAAAGGCTCTAATCTGCCAAAAAGACAACAACAAAACGTTCCATTCTCTCTCATGTAGTTTTCATTCTCTTCTTTTCCTCACAAAAAGTCAAATTAGGTTCATGGACCGTAGACAACAGGTCCGTAATTCTGGTATTGAACAGGGTTTGGGTTTCTCTCCTTACCCCAACCGAGTTTCAATGGTCTACCATTGATCATCAGTCCAGACAATTGAACGATGGCCAAGGCAGCACGTTCATGGGAGTCATACTTGACGAAAGCGCAGCCTTTATCTGGGTAGAACTTGATATCGACGATGAAGCCAAAGTTCTGTAACAACGGGATGATGTCGTTCTGTTGGGTGTAGTGGGCAAGATTGCCAAGATACACAGTTGTTTGCCAAGATGGGGATTTTCTCAGAACGGCTTCATAGGTTGGAGGGGACATGATTGGCATGGAGTTACCATTCATTGGGCCATTCAATGGCATACCATTACCAAGCGGGGTACCAGGAGCACCGGTGGATCCATTAGATGGGTGATTAATCATCGGCTGTCCTTGGTAGTTAGCGTTGTAGTTGACACCGTTGTGGTGGTTGTGATGATGGTGATGGTGGTTGTTGTACTTGTAATAATGACCATTACCGTTGTGCATAACATTACCGTGATGGCCGTGGTTGCCGTTATGGTGACCATGGCCATGGTTCTGGACCTTGTGTGAGGCCCAGTTCAAACGGATGGCTCTACCAGAGATAACCTCACCGTTCATAGTGGTAATAGCGTCATCAGCGTCCTTTTGGTCTGCAAAAGAGACAAATCCATACCCTCTAGATCTTCCACTTTGCATGTCCCACATGACATGGGCTTGGAGCAAAGATGGGTATTTGGAGAATGTACTCTTGAGCTTCTCGTCATTGATTTCAGTGGACAAATCACCCACAAAGACATTGTATGCCTCTGGGTTACTCTTAGCCTGTTGTGACTGGTAGGCCCAGTTGATAATGATTGGAGAGCCGTTGATGGTCTTACCGTTCAAAGTTTCATAAGCATTCTTAGCAGCAGAATCCTCTTCAAACTCAACGAAAGCATAGTTGAAACCGATACGGTTCTTATCAAACAAGATTTTGACACTTTCAACTGCACCGGAAGCTCCGAAGACCTCTCTGATGTTTTCCTCACTAGTAGATTTGTTCAATCCACCTACGTAGAGAATTTTGTTGGACACCTCGCGGCCACCTTCGGCAGCGAGAGCTGGAGTGATCTCTGGGACCTCTTTCTGAACTTCTCCATTTGAAGCTGGAGTCGTCTCAGTGGTGGAATCAGCACCATTCTCGACAGTCTTGTTGTCATCCTGTTCCTGCTGTGGTGCGGACACTGGAACGGAATCCTCGACTGGCTGTTGCTCAGTTTCTGGCTTTTGTGCCGGGACGGAACCTTCTGTGCTCATTGTGGTATATTATGGGGTATAAGAGGTAAAATTCGAACTGAAGGGTTGAATTTCAGTGATCAATTCAGTTTTATCAAACGAGGACAAAAAGAGAAGAAAAAGAAGAAGTGGAGAGCAGAGTACACGTGATACGGATGTTCACTATGTTTAAGATGAAGCTATGACGTGGTTCTTAGGTCTGTTGAAGGAGTAATGAGGGCACGACGGTGGGCTATGGACTCAAAAGACAATGGGGTTCTTGTAACGAGAAGTGAGATGCTCGACGAGAAGGGAATTGGGACGGAAAGGGAGCGTGTAGAGCAAATTTGGCCGTTGGGGGAGAAGAAAGAGTCCGGAATTGAGAAGGGAATGTACGTGTGCAGAAGAAGAACGCGAGAAAACACCTGGGCGGGTACCTAGCGAAAAAGAGCTGTTTGTATCGGTAGTCGGGCCAATGGACGCGGATGTGCCCGTTCACTGGGGAGCTTTGGATTGAAACGGAGGAGAAGAAGAGTTCTCTGCGTGGCGAGTTGGTGGGGTTGCAAAGGGTTCTGTTCGTCCTTTGTGTTTACCGCATTTTTTGTTTATCGACGTTTTTTTTGTCGCGTTCTCAGCCCAGGTGGGGCGCGCAGCATATTATAGGCTTCCAAAAGGGGATTTACTTGTGTTTTTGAGGGGATTTTGGTGATATGGCTCGATTTATAGGCACAATTCCATCATAAAAATCGTACCTATGGAGATTTTGCTGTTTGCTCCTATTAAATTGCACCCAAAACACCGCCCTCGGCTCGAACGTATCGCTTCCCCATTGGGGCATTAATGCGAATGATGCACTCGTATAAATTGCATCAGACTAAAACATGTAACGGCCGTCCCCAAGCCAAGCTGGCGGTGTATATTCTGTATATCACTATTTTGTACTATTAGCCACCATTTACAGGCGTTTCAACTCCCAGCAGTAATTACGACCAAAGCACCGGTGGCTTAGCTTATCAGTTGCAATAAATATAGGCTCCCTTCACTGATCTGCGCTCCGCAATTGCACGTTTCACTCCGCCCGAAAAAACATAGCTGGGCTATGATCTGGTCTCCGCTGTCTATGTCGTCATATCCAAATATGCCACTCGTGATCAAATAGGATAAGGCTGTCGGTCCCGAGTCGCCAAAAGTGATCGGAGTCAACTGGAAACACCCGGACACCAAGAGAGACACTCCCTTGGCATTAAATTCATATATCCACTTTGTTTAAAGTGTATGTGGACAATAATGGTACTATATACATTTTACTAAGCAGTTGTTTCATTTCTATATTCGATATTAATATTTTCACTAGCTGGTACGTACTTATAATATTAAATATACGTCTAGTAGCTAGCTGTACAGCTACCGGCTGGCTATATTGTCGATTTCATGCTGTTGATATTTGAATATACGTTTTCAAATTTCAATCAAAAACTCGATCAAATATAAAATTTCCAGCTAGGTCTAAAAAATCAGCTTTTCAGGCCTATACCATATAACAGAGCCTATAGAATGTGGATTATGGTAAAATCAGTCCATAAATACCCAAAATCACAAATAAAATAGCCATTTCTTAAAGCGCCGCTGCCCAAAACACCCGCACACCACGCGCACATGTGATATGCGTATATAACCTCATCGGTTGGAGCACACCCAAATTTTTCAGTAGAGGGCCAAAAATTAAGGCGATGAGTCGATGAGAATCCCTCTAGTCTGACCGCTCTAGTTCCCTAACTGTGTTTTGACAGGCACATAGCACTCCAAAAAAACACACACCCCTTTCCATTCAGGATGCTTCGCCACACACAGTCCTTCGCTCACATGAGCAGGCGTCAGAGACTTTACACCACTCTCTCTGGTCTCAAGCTGTCTAAGAAGATTAGATCTGATGCCTTTGAGAAGGTCCAGCAGATCAAGCTCCAGCACCCATCGTTCAAGCCAACTCTCAAGATCCTCCAGGTTGGTGCCAGACCGGACTCTACAACCTACGTCAACATGAAGCTCAAGGCCTCCAAGGAATCGGGTGTTGACTGCATCGTTGAGAAGCTCGATGAGCACGTGACCCAGTTTGAGCTGCTGAACAAGATCGAGCAGATCAACCAGGACGACTCTATCCACGGTGTGCTCATCCAGCTGCCGTTGCCAAAACACCTGGACGAGGCCAAGGTTACAAACGCTGTTGCTGTTGAGAAGGACGTTGACGGATTCGGCCGTTACAACATTGGTGAACTGTCCAAAAGAGGTGGTGAGCCAAAATTCATCCCATGTACTCCCCACGGCTGTATCAAGCTCTTGGAGGAAACTGGTGTTGATATTGCTGGTAAGAATGCTGTTGTTCTCGGAAGATCTGATATCGTTGGTATCCCAGTTGCTACCTTGCTCCAGAAGAAGAACGCCACAGTTACCATCTGCCACTCCAAGACCCAGAACATCCCAGAGATTGTCAAGAATGCCGATATCGTTGTTGCAGCCATTGGCCAGCCAAACTTCGTCAAGGGTGAATGGTTGAAGGAGGGTGCTATCCTCATCGATGTTGGTATCAACTACATCCCAGATGCCACTAAGAAGTCCGGCCAAAAGCTCGTTGGTGACGCTGATTATGAATCTTGTAAGGAGAAGTCCTCCTTCATCACCCCAGTTCCAGGTGGTGTCGGCCCAATGACCGTGGCCATGCTCGTGGACAACGTCCTCCTCGCTGCTGAGAGACAGTTGAAGGAGTCCTCTGAACTTCCAGCTTTCACTCCGCTCCCATTGAAGCTCGAGACTCCAGTTCCTTCTGACATTGCCATCTCTCGTGCTCAGACCCCTAAGCTTGTCAAGGACATTGCCTCCGAGCTCAAGCTCAAGGACTCCGAGCTTGAGCTGTTCGGTCATTACAAAGCTAAGGTCTCCCTCGATGTCTATGACCGTCTCAAAGAACGTGAGAACGCAAACTACGTTCTTGTTGCTGGTATTACCCCAACACCACTCGGTGAGGGTAAGTCTACCACCACCATGGGCCTTGCACAGGCTTTGTCTGCTCACTTGAACGTCCCAGCCATCGCCAACGTTAGACAACCATCTATGGGTCCAACATTTGGTGTTAAGGGTGGTGCTGCCGGTGGTGGTTATGCCCAAGTCATTCCAATGGATGAGTTCAACATGCATTTGACTGGTGATATCCATGCTATCGGTGCTGCTAACAACTTGCTCGCTGCTGCTATTGACACTAGAATCTTCCACGAGATCACCCAGAAGAAGGATGAGACCTTCTACAAGAGATTGGTTCCAAAGAAGAAGGGCGAGAGAAAGTTCACCAAGTCGATGCTGAAGAGATTGGAGAAGTTGGGTATCAACAAGACCAACCCTGATGATCTGACACCAGAGGAGATCAAGAAGTTTGCTAGACTGAACATCAACCCAGAAACCATCACCATTAAGCGTGTTGTCGATGTCAATGACAGATTCTTGCGTCAAGTTACCATTGGCCAAGCTCCAACCGAGGCTAAAGGTGTTCCAAGGGTGACAGGTTTCGACATTACTGTCGCTTCTGAGTTGATGGCTATTTTGGCCTTGTCTCAGGACTTGCACGATTTACAGAGAAGAGTTGGTAACATTGTCATTGGTGCCAACTATGACAATGAGCCAATCACCGTCAATGACCTTGGTGCTGCTGGTGCCATCACTGCTTTGTTGAAGGATGCTGTGAAGCCAACTTTGATGCAGACCTTGGAAGGATCTCCAGTCTTGATCCATGCCGGTCCATTCGCTAACATCTCCATTGGTGCTTCTTCTGTTATCGCTGATAAGATTGCTCTGAAGCTTGTGGGTACGTCTTCGAAAGAGCAACAGAAGGGTTTCGTTGTCACTGAAGCCGGTTTCGACTTCACAATGGGTGGTGAGAGATTCTTGGATATCAAGTGCCGTTCTTCCGGTCTCGTTCCAAACACAGTTGTGCTTGTTGCCACTATTAGAGCTTTGAAGCTTCACGGTGGTGCTCCAAATGTCAAGCCAGGCCAGGCCTTACCAGAAGAGTATACTCAGGAGAACTTGGACCTCGTTGCTAAGGGTGCTGCTAACTTGGCTAAACAGATTCAGAATGCTAGACAGTTTGGATTGAACGTTGTTGTTGCCGTTAACCAGTTCAAGGATGATACACCAGCCGAGTTGGAGTTAGTTAAGAAGCTCGCTAAGGAAGCCGGTGCATTCGATGCCGTTGAGTCCAACCACTGGGCTGAGGGTGGTAAGGGTTCTGTTAAGCTTGCCCAAGCTGTTATGGAATCTGTCAAGCATTCTAAGCCAGAGGACTTCAAGTTTGCCTACGATGTTAACGACACAGTTGAGGAGAAGCTCACTGCTATTGTCACCAAGATGTACAATGGTAAGTCCATTGCCATCTCTGACTTGGCTGCTAAGAAGATCCAGGCTTACAAGGACCAAGGATTTGGCAACTTGCCAATCTGTGTCGCTAAGACACAGTACTCCTTGTCCCATGATGCCAACTTGAAGGGTGTCCCATCCGACTTTGTCTTCCCTATCAGAGATGTTAGAGCCTCCATTGGTGCCGGCTACTTGTATGCCTTGGCCGATGAGATCCAGACCATTCCAGGTTTGCCAACACACGCTGGCTACATGAATGTTGAGGTCGGTGATGATGGTGAGATTGAGGGTCTGTTCTGAGAGGGCAAGAGGATGAAGAACTAGCGAATGCCATCGAGTTTGAGATGTTGAACTCATTTACGAGGTGTTGGTTATATATAGATTGTTCGATAGATCGCTCGATCGGAGGTTATGGCTTCTGAAGCGCTTTTAATGTATTTTTCAGTGTTACATACAGCTCGTATAAGGCCTTCGGAGAGTTTTGAGTGTATTTTTGTAATGTTACTCGTACAGCTCTTTACAATTTCAATGTATTTCTTCGATGTTACATACAACCCTGTACAAGGCAAGCCATCGCTTATACCCAATTTGGCAATGGCCAGCGGAATCCGATAAACGAGAGAAAGCAGGATTTCCCGTTCATGTGTGAAGCATATACGAAGACGCGGTATTGTTGCCCTGGTACCTGGTTGCATAGAGCCGCATCTTTTACGAACGTTCTCGTTTAGCCTCTCCGTACCTTATAAAGGCACTGCTCCGTATATGAAGGAACAGTTTTCTGTGCTCCAAAAAGCCCACAGAACACAACAAAAAGGTTCCACCAGCAATGTCACTGGAAGAGTTTGTTTCCAGAGGCCACGCTCGTCGTGGAGGCCGTGTAGAGAACTACTTCTGTCTTCTCAAACGTCGCCACATCTACAAGAACTTCGCCCTGGTGGCCCGCTTCAACAGGCTTGTCAACGACAAAACGCTTCTTTTCACCTGTCTGAGGACCCTGGTGCTCAGATACCCGATTCTAGCCTCATCGATTGTCACTACAGACCGTGAGGATCTTTCCAGACCCTTTTCCGAGCACGATTATGTCAAGGTGATGAACACGCTTTCGCTGGAGCAGGTGTTGATGGAGCTCCCAGAGAGCGTTTCCCAGCTAACAACAATCGAGGAGAAGCTGGAAGCTCTGAACCAGATCGACTGGAAGTATGGAGACGAGACTCCTCTGTGGAAAATTACGTTCCTCAATCCAGAAACGCTGGTTTTCCTCTCCAACCACGTCTGTTCAGATGGAGTCTCTGCGAAGAACTTCATTCAGGAGCTCACCACTCTGCTCAACACCGCTGCTCCTTCTCCAGGCACAAGTACTAAGAAATATCTTCTCCACTATGCCCAAGACTATGCTAACCTCCCACGGCTCCCACCGACGATTGAGACTGTTGTCAACTACAATCCTCCCTGGTCGTTCTTTCCCCCTTATGTCTGGAACCTGGTCCTCATCAAGACCCTGTGCACAATGGGCGTGACGGCCTCCCGTGACGATAAACACGCCTATCAGGTAGTTAACATACCCGCAGATAAGCTTACAACTCTGCTGGGGAATCTGAAACGGAACAAAATCACGTTGTCCCCATATCTGAATAGTGCGTGGCTCAACGCATTCCAGTCCGTGTTGCTGAAAGACTCCTTCTTCAAGATCACAGACTGCAGTGTGCCCTGTGACTCGAGACAGTTCATTGGTTCAGGCGTTGACCTTGACGAGTACAAGTTTGGCTCCAACACCGCTGGAAACCATTTCTACTACCGAGAGGTGAAGCAGCACGACTGGAGCAGTGTTAACTACTTCAACCGTTTCTTCCAATGGTGTAAACAGCAGAGGAACTTTCTGTACGGATTGGGCATGATCACCTCTGAAACAGTCACAAAACATGCCAATCTGGACAAGATCATCGAGGATGCCACAGTGGGTGTCACGAGAACAGGCAGTGTTATGTCGAACATTGGACCGGTCCAGCCACAGGAGTCCGGAGCTTATGAGATTGAGGATGTGATCTTCTCCAAGAACAGCGGTGGTACACAGTTCTCTTTCTCTTTGGGTATCATTTCGACCAAGAAGGGAGGCCTGAATTGTACCGTAACCATGGTTGAAGACGTTGCCTCTCCCGAGAAGTTCCGTGAGGTAGTAAAGAAGTTCGAGGAGAATATCTACAGGCTGATATAGTGTATTCAAGCTATTTTGAGTGATACTCTATAGCGAATGGTATTCAAGGCAATAGAGTTAATATTCAGACTGGTATAGCGATCATTACAATAGAGTCAATAATATTCAAATGCAGATTTTTTGTGTATCACACAGCGACCTACTCTTCGTCGCTGTCGAACTCCAGCTCCTCTACTAACAGCGCATCGTTCTCCGTGTCAGGACTTAGACTTTTCTTCGGCTGCTCTGGCTCTGCGTCCATTTCAACGTCCTCAAAGTCAACGTCATCGAAATCGATCTCATCATCGAATTCTTCCTCTTCTTCGTCGTCATCCTCTTTCTCATCCTTCTTCAACTGGGCATAGTAAGCAGCCAAGGCCTCCTGGGCCTCCTTATCAACTTCATCGACAGCGGATGCACTCACCACAGGCTTGACGTCTTCAGTGACATCCGTCTCCGTCTTGATGTCGGAGTCTCTCATCTCAGAGAGACCATCAGTGGAGACTCCAGCATCCTCCTCTTTCTTGACCTCACCGTCACCCTCCATCTCTTGCTCGGCATCATCACCATCGAGTCTTCCCAGAGACTTACCAATCGTACTCTCCTCGTGCCATGAAGGTAGAGCGTTCTGCTTTCTCTTCTCATCCTGTTCAACGGCCTGCTTCTCACGCTGTAGATCTTCATCTCCGGCGGAGATGTCAACATGAAGCGTAGCATGCGACCTGGCGCCGGCCTGTAGCGACGATCTGTTGTTGAGATATGAGTTTCTGTCGAACATCTTGGAATTCTTCTGATAGTTGGACATGGCGTATTGCGCAGTGGTGGAAGCCTGTGCCGGGATCATCTTCGACAGCGATGTCTCGAAGTTGTTCTCCGGGATGGTGTGCTCGTCAATCTTCTTCAAGCAGCTCAAAATTGGCTCAATCTGCTTCATCAGCTTCGAATACCTCTCCTGGTTCTCCTTGGCGACTTTACCGGAGTCGTCCTCGATCAGCGCAACGTTGCACAGCGAACACATGAACTCGTTCATCTCGTAGTTCAGCAACGCCACAGCGTCCAGCTGGGAGTACTTCGTCTTACAGACAGGACAGATGTAACCCTGTGGGTTTGCCTCCGTCGACAACGTCTTCCTCAGCTCTTCAGCAACCGAGTGGACTTTCCACTTTATGGCATCGATAGCCTCGGTGTTCTGGATGAAGTAGTATGTCTTATTTTGCGGTCTCTGGCCCTGGACGCCCCCCTCACGCTGCTGGTGCATCGCCACAAGTCGGTCATCCATCAGACGGTTGCACAGAGAGCGCAATTCCTTCCGCTGGATCCCCAAGAGATAGCACATGTCCTCTTCAGAGAGGACGCTGTGCTTGAGAAGGGCATCGAGGATCAGAACATACGGGTTGCCGTAGAAGCTTCGGCTGACAAATCTGATAAGGTCACGCACAGTGCTGTCCATGCCGCCCTGTGTGTATGCAAGAAAGGCTCGAAATAGGCCGTGTTCTGGTGTTTACGTGCTTTTTTGCTAGCATTTGTTTGGTGATGTTTCGCACTATTCTGGTGCCGCCGCCGGAAACCGCACGGAAAAGGCCCAAAACGGCAACTGCCCAATTGGGCTACCGCCCAATAAGGTCCATGCTTATCACGAAAAAAAAACATGGACTCTGATAAGAAAACACCTCCCATTGTTCCCTCAAATTCCAAGATCGGCAAATGGCTTTTGAACTCACAGCTGAGCAGGTGGAACAGTTCCAGCGTGAGGGGTGTCTCTGTCTCAACGACTTTCTCTCCGCTGACGAGGTAGCCCAGCTCGTGGCTCGCTCCAATGAGCTCGTCCACGACTTTGATGTGTCGACTCATCCTATGACCAAGTTCACCACTGGTGTGAAAGGCGAGGAACACGTTGGAGACAGCTACTTCCTCGAGTCTTCCGACAAGGTGTCGTTCTTCTTTGAGCCGAACGCGTTTGACGAGAAGAACCAGCTCACGAAGCCAAAGGAGAAGGCCATCAACAAGTTTGGCCACGGCCTTCACATGGTTGACAGCCTCTTCAGACGCCACACCATCAACGAGAAGACCCTGGACATCGTGAAGAAGCTGGGCTTCGAGGACCCGAGGGTTCTCCAGAGCATGGTCATCTGCAAACAGCCAGAGATAGGTGGCGAGGTGCCATCTCACCAGGATGCTACCTTCCTATACACGACTCCACAAACGGCGGTTGGCTTCTGGTTTGCATTGGAGGACTGTACTCCCAACAACGGCTGTTTGTCCTATCTGCCTGGGTCCCATAAGACGACGCCTGTTGTGAAGAGATTTGTGAGGCTGGAGAACGGTGGTACCGGCTTTGAGTACCTCACCGATGACCAGAAAGAGGTCTACGATAACACCGAGCAGGACTACAAGCTGCTGACATGCAAGGCTGGCTCCTTGATCTTGATCCACAACTCAGTGCTGCACAGATCCAACTTGAACTTGAGCGAGAAGTCGAGATACGCCTACGCCTTCCACGTCATTGACGGCGTTGCTGAGTATGATGGTAAGAACTGGCTGCAGGTCCCTCACACTGGTGGCTGCAACTTCACAAAGTTGGAGTTGTAAATTGAAGGAGTGTGATATGGATTAGGCACTGGAACGTGTTTTGAATTCATCCGTTAACTCATACCGGTGGTTGTAGCGTTACAAAATTGGAGCTGTAGACCTCATACGTATCTCCTAGCTTTGATGAATACAACTTGACAAAAGGAGCTGTTAACTCAATAACTAATACAAGGTTTCCCTAAACTATAAGTGCGTATGTATGTAGTATATATACAGCCATGATCAGCACTTGTCACTCGTCAGCTTATTGCGAGGGATAGAGTACCCGGCACCTTCCCAGCTCGTTAGGTTCGGGTTCATGTATGCATTCAAGTGGCTATCAATGTAGTCCACAGTTGGGTAATCTGGTGGATCGCAAGTGAGACCGTTGTCAAGACCCTTGGGCTGATAGATCCTGACATAGTCAATCTGGAAAGTCATAGGGAAGGCGAAATTCAGCCATTGGATAGCAGACCAGGATGTGGAAAGACCCAGGTTCAGAACAATAGACATTGGCTCCTTTGGCAAGTCTCTCCAGCCAATGTTACCGTTTGGATGTGTAGCGGGGCCAAAGATCGTGGCAGTGGCCTCATCACCTAGAAAGAAGCGCAGGTAATTATCCTTCGGGTTCTTCTTCTTGGAGATGTACTCCACTGAGTACTTCTGGAAGTGTGTTTTGGCATCCTCAACCTTTTGCTTGGGATGTTCAGGATTCACAACGTTCTCATACCACGTCTCGTTCACGGTGGTCTGCACCGAGAGCATCTCCTGGTACTGTGTGCCGAGATAGCTGTTCAGTTTGGACTTGGACATGTTGTGAACAGCAACAAACTCGTAATCTGGCATGTACCAGATGTCAAAGGGGGCAATCTGGAGTGTTTGAGCAGCTACACCAAAGTGAACATCAGTGTCAAAGTTCGTGGAGTGAGCACCCTCAAGCAAATCAATCTCTGGAGCACCACGCCCTGTTCCTCTATTAGGGTGGTCCTCGCCCTTGCAAGTACACTTGTTGAGACGTTGCCCTGGAAGATAGCTCAGGCCGTCCGGAGTCGACTGGTTTGGAGTGATACCGGCATCACACTCATCGTAAGAGTACGGCCAAACACCGTCAGTGGAAGCCAAATAGCCCGGTCTGGCTAGGTTACCCAGAGCCCAGATACCCGGCCATAAACCAGCTGTATACGCTGAGCCAGGCATTTTCGCAGAAACTTCCAGGATACCCTGGCTGAAGCACATCTTATTCCAGCTCTGAAGCATACCAGACCGGTAGAAAAGATTGTGTGTCTCGAAAGGGTCCATCCTCAGGTTCAGTGTACCCTTCTCCGTGTAAGCAGCATCTGGGTCATACCACTCGAGATCCTGAGTAGCAGCGTAATGAATGTCAACTGCTTCCCAGAATTGGTCCATTCCTTTGTAGAAGGTTCTGCCCTCTGCATTGAACTCGTCAGAGAACACCAAGTGCCATCTGTCACCGTCCATAGCTTCTCTGGTGAGTGCTGTACTGGGTGTATCGGGGTCAATCATACTTGTACGAATAGCGCTCAGTGTCGGGTAGACATAATCCGTGATCTTCTCATAAGTGACAATCTCGGGCACTTCATGCTTGAACCAGCCCAGATGAGACCCAATAGGGAATATGATGCACACCAAACAGGTCACCAGCAGCAGAAGCGAGAAGATCATCCACTGAAGAGCCCTGTGCCGGTCAACCCAAGAGCCAATCTGTTTACGACGGTATTTTAGTCTTTCCACGAAGCTCAGATCCTCCTCTTCAGAGCCATCTCCACCACTGACAACTCCGGCACTTCCCAGCTCTGCCCGATCAGCTTCGCTCTTCAGAGCCCGTGGGAGGTTCACAAATGTGGTGATGTAGGTGGTTTGTTCCTTAGAAGGTCCTGAATCACTAGGAATAGTTCCTGAAGCACCAGAAGTGTGACTGGATGAGCCTTCAGAGCTTGAGTTTCGAGGGCCACGGTTAGCAGTGTACACCAATTGTTCAGATGCTGGCTTATACTTGGTCTTCCCACCACGACCGTTTTGTTTCTTGCCCACCCGCTCTTTTGGATCAAACTTGATCATGTCAAGCTCGTCTTCGCTCAGCTCTTCTCCGTATTGATCATGGGAGTACATTTTTGAGTTCTCTTCATACTTCGCCAGCACTTCTTGCTTATCATCTCTAGATAGTGATCCTGGAGCTGGCTGAAACTCCCAGTTTGCGAAAGGGTTGTACCTCTTTACTCGTGTGTACCCAGCAGTCTGTGTACTGGAAGTTCGTGAGTGTCCTGGTGTTGATTGTTCTGAGTTGTTTGGTGTTGATCCAACTTTTGTAGACGAGGAGTCGCCTGGACTGGTTGATGCTGCTTCAGAGCTCCCTGAACTGCTTGATGCACCCTCAGATGCAGTGCAGAACTGAGAAGCTAAGGAGGAAGCACCATTGTCACTTGACATTGCTTATATGTCTTCGGAGCGATGAGCTTTGCCTAATGCTTGTTCCAAAGATGAAATGTATTGAACAGGGTGTATAAGAATGTGAATGCGTGCATTTCTACTATATATAACCACTCGTATCCGGTGAGCACCGGCAAGGACAGTAATCGAGAGTATTTTTATAGCACAGGCAGCATACTGTGAGTGGATATGCACACATCCAGAGTTTATAGAGAAGCATCTGACACCTATTGTGAATAGTGCGGTTCATTCTAGACGAGAAGTGATATACACAGAGAGTAACAATAAGGTGGTTGCACGCACATTTCATGTCTGGTGAGATGAGGAACGTGCATTGTTCAGCCTGCTCTACATATTCTATGCTGAACTCTCTTTGCTGGGTCATGGAGTGAGAACGGCCAGGATAAAGTTGATTTCTGTCAGAGAAGGTGGCTAGTCTGACGTAAACACACCGAATAAGCTGTTCACCAACCTTGAACAGGCTCTAGAAGGGGACTGACTCTACCCATAGCTCATAAAAGGCCCAATGGCCATGTTGAGGCTCTAATATAAGTGATTGTTGCACACCGATGCTGAATAGCATTTAGGCTGTAAAAGAGCTCATGCGCGGTGTGAAGCGGCGCATGAACGTCTTATCAACAAATAACAAGGGGATACTGACTGGAACTGATTATCCGAGTCCTTCAATACATGCGAATATTAGATTGAAAGATTCTAGAAGCTTTTAAAAGGTAAATTACATATAGCACTATCATCTCCTTGTAATGCTTTTTCAGCTTCTGACCTCCCCCTTGCCCCGGAGGACTGAGAAAGAAATATAAAGGTGATGGACCATAACGCACCAGTCTTCCATCATCAGTGAATTTCGAACTCTACACAGCTCTAGATGCTGCATGGTGTACGCTATATGCAGCCTAAGGAGATGGCTGTTCCGTAGCATCCCAAGAGGTTGCTGAATTGGTAAGCTCAAAGTTGGCGTGCCCCATCTTACCTTTGCGCAGCTCGTCAACTCTAAGCTAATCCGAAGCAAGAAAACAGGTCAACCGGACTTTGCATATACCAGAGAAGCCACAGGTTTATACTGATCTGGAAGAACACTTGAGGACGCGGGAGAAGCATCTTCACAGTGAGGAGGACTAGGGGATCTCGAGATCGCCGCAATCAAGCTAAACGTGTTACTTCTGGGGATTTCCGTGATTTCTGAGCAGCATTTCCATACTAGCTTACTTGTCTCCTCTTTTGGGCCCAGAAGAAGAACTCTCGTGATTCGGGGGAACCGTAGGAGTGGTAATCGTGACTTCCTAAACAGGTAACTTCCGGTCTCAGCACCCCGGAACTCGTCTTTGCGGGGGTCGCGAAATATCCGCCAATAGGTGGGGCCTTTATACTAACACCACAACCAAGAACAACACCAGAATCGCCTCAAAAACATCTACAACGACCGTTTTCTGCCACGATGCCGACAATCCCAACAGCGTTCGCCGAGATGACAAAACGCTCGCTCACAGAGTCCGATATGAAGCAGCGTGTGCTCAGACTCTACAGAAAGTACCTGAGAGAAGCTCCTGTGTTTATTGAGCTCTACGAGCTGGACCTGCCTGTCGCTGCTGTTCGTACCAAGATCAGACAGGAGTTTGAGAGAAACAGGTTCCAGAAGGACCTCTCCATCACCAACGTCTTATATGCGAAGGGCCAGATGGAATTCCAGGAACTGATCAACTTCTGGAAGCAGACTCCTCACGTGATGCGCTACTTTGAGAATGAGGGAGCTACCGTTTGGGCACCACACGCCCAGGTCCAGGATACTTTTGTCAACAAGTTCCTGAAGGGCTTCTGAATGTTCAGATTCCCACTATTTATTATTTATTGGCCGTGCTTTGATCGACGTCCGCGATTAATCGGGCCGCTTATTTATTCAGTGAATACTACATCCCTTTCCAAGACAAGAAATCATAACAATTAATTAGAAGGACCAAATTTTGACATATTGGTAGAAAAGTGAGCTTAGCCAACGATGAAGAACTAGAAGGGTATGATAAACTTATTGGCAAAGCCAAAGCCAAAGCTGGAGTACTAGAAGCGTATCATAGACATATTATATGTTACCTCGTGTAACACGGTGAGAGTACCCGAACTCATCGTCATTGGAAGAAGCGTTCTGATTGGTTCCACGTGTGCTATCGCCAGAAGCTGGGGCTAAAGTGGCCTCAGTATCCACCTCTAATACTGTACCACCGGCATACTGCGAGTCCTCCCGGCATAGCATGTTGATGTACTTGATATCATCCTCGTCCAGCTCACCCAAATCACCCATGTAGTTGAAGTTTTCATCATCAAACCCTTTGGGCAGAGCATATTTATCTGTGAATATGTTTGAAACTTGTGTAGAAGTAGGCGACTTATCGTTGTCTGCCTCCTCTTCAGCTATAATCCTTTGCATCTCCACATCGAAGTCGGTGCCTGTTGGTGTGATGATGTTGGCTCTGTTCAACACACTCGAGACCAGCTTGTCAGCTTTGGTTACTCTTTCCCTTGAGCGTTTCTGGTTGATTGTGTCGACAACAGAGCCAAGGCCAATGAAGCGTAGCCAGGAAAGATACATATCAATGGAGTCTGAGCCTAGACCAAAGAAGATGAAGAGCGCATATGAGATTCCAATGTAGATCCAGGAGACGTAGTATGGCTGCTCCAGAGGCACATATGTGATCAGATTCCACACTACCTTCGTGTGAACAGCCTCAAAGTTGTAGTCTGGGGTCACCTGGTTGATGTTGTTCGTGAAGAGGTAGATCGACAAGGGGAACATGATCAAGACAACAACCATGCAGAACGATAACAGTTTGGCGAAGCGAGCCAGGTTCAAACCCGAGTTCGTGCATCTCAGAATATCTCTCACATCCTTACGCTTCTGGAAATAGGTGAACACAATCAAGATAGCAAAAATGACGCCAACAAGAGACCAGAGAACCAGCCAAATACTGTAGACTACAATGGTCATCCAACTGATGTCCATAGCGGCCTGGCATCCCGAATACTGGAAAATCGCATACCTTCTCTTCTGAACCAGGTAGTTCAGTCCCATTACCACAATAGGTGTTAGCAGGGAAATGCTAAGATCTGTGGCAATCTTTTTGAAAGAGTGTAGGCCGGGCAAGGGAGAATCTGCTTTCAGGATTCTGTAGAGGTTGATCAAGACACAAGCGACCGCTGAGGAGATACCGACATTAGCACCAACATTCAGCTTGGTCATCACATCACAGTACCCCCTGCCATCGTAGGTATCCATAAAGTCGGATCCACCCCAGATTATCGCATCCACAAATGTTTTGATATCCATAATAAGGACCCACACTAACAGTATGATGAGGGGGATGTTCACTGTCTTGACGTGCCAGATGAACGCAGGCACAATCAGAACGATCGCAAGCGTCGACAGAGTTATGAGAGCAGCTTGGTATCCCATTTCTGTGTGTTATTTACTCGTGAGAGGATGAAGACTTATTTGTCAGTTATGGCTGGTGCATTCAAGGGGAGATATGTGAACTCTTCCTCCTTGTTGAGCGTTGTGAATGAAGTCCAACACCAAGATGAAACAGAATATACGGACAGACAGCCCTTTATAAGTCAAGCAGTCATCTTCTTTTGGGGTTTGTTTCCAAGTAGTGATTAAGGAAAAAATTAGGCCCGAGATGTTCGATCATGCATCCATTGGCGTCCCAATCGGGTAATTACGAAGTACATCAAGCGGCGAGCAGGTGAAAACAGGGCTCGAGCTCCTGGGCAGAACCTGACGAAACCTAACAGACCACTGAGCATATTTCAAACACTAGAGGAGTCTACAAGTCCCTTTCAGCGTTTTGTCGTGCCCCGCATCGTCCGTGGTTGCGTCATTAGCGTGAGTAAGCTCCCTTGAGAGCCCGTAACTGGTAATCAATATGCAGCATGTCACGTAAATTTAGCACATTTTTTAGCATATGAGACCCCTGTACCTCAGACCACGGGACTGGCTAATACTATTCCATCATCATTTTGGGCCTAGCACGGGGTGGCCTACTTTTCGTCCCAGTAAGGGGACCGCTTATCTATCAAAACAGTTTATATTTTGTATACCCAAAAGTTCTATAACCCTGAAACGAAAGCAAAGCATACACTTAGAAGATAGCAGCACTACCAACAAGAGCGAAAGCAGCAAAGACCCATCTCAGGTCCACGTTGAATGGTAGAGCACCAGCACTGACAGAGCCGGTTCCGGTGTTTGTAGCAGAAACCAGAACAAGCGTAGTCTCCTCCTCATCTTCGGTGGTGGAGGTGATCCAGCTTGTCACATCGGAGGCAGACAAAGTGGCATCGAAAGAGGTATCGTTAGAGACGAACACTGTGACAGCACCATCGGAGCCGAACAAAACACCTCCAATCATGGTGTCTGTGTAACTTCTTGAGATGTAGCCCGGAGCGACGAGACCGGTGCCGATATCACCGGTGCCCTGGTAGTCGTGGATTGTGGAGTACATGTGCTTGGACTCGGTGTTGTTCATCACCTCGAAGATATCAAACTCACCACAGCCAGTGGCCCAACAAGAACAGTTCTCATTGGACGGGTACTGGGAGGTACGTGGGATGTGCGAGTTCAGCAGCCAGATAGCTGGCATGTTGTAGTACTCGAAAGAGCTCTCGTCGTCCGAGGTCTCCTCTGGCATTGTGAACTCGAAGAGGAACAACTTGGTTGTTCCGTAGAAGCCGTGGTATGCCGGGATGCCGTCTCTGTAAACACCACAGTCGTTGTCAAATCCCGAATCCCCGCACGAAACGTTGGAGAAGATGATAAACTCGTCGTCCGAGGCAATCAATGTGTCCTCAGCGAGAACGGTCGACGAGTCTGCAGCCGTGAGGCCGTCCGTGTCTGCGTATGTTAGGGCCTTGCCGAGACAGGTGGAATTATCACCGGCAGCGGTGAGGAAAGTTACATTGTCAGCAGTTCCTGACGAGCCTTCGTAGTACGCCAGTCTTGACCAGTCACTGGAGGAGGAATCTGCGCTGACATAATAGGCGAATGTTTTGAGCGAGAGAGGTCCTCTGAAGTGGACGGAAAGCTCCTCGTTAAGCGGAGCGTTAGTACCGGAGAAGATCGTACGGTGTTTGTTAGCGGCCAGCTCACATTGGCACGAATCGGAGTCGTCCAATGTTTTCACGTGCTTGTAGTAGCCCTCAAATCCGAGGTTTTCGAACTCCAAAACACCAAATTCTGAGTAACGGGCGGATGTGGAGGAGGAGGAAGAAGCCGAGGAGGCGGCCGTAGCGTGGTTTTGGTTCGAGTTTTGGGCCTGCTGCTGCTGGGCAGCAGTGGATGTGGCCAGCAGAAGAAGCGAGAGTAGTGCGGACTTCATCTTTGATTTTTGAGCAATTTTATGTGTATTTTGGCGAAGTCGAAAAAACGCAGATGGGGTCTGGCCTTTATATATAACGGGTGAAAGGGGCCAAATATAGCCAAGGCTGTGTTTATTTTTTTCGCGAAGGCGACGCGCCCAGGAACTTTCGTTTCGGCAACTCGTATTCCGGGATTCAACTTTGCGTCATCCCCGGAGGTTAAGCTTTTTGTCTTCGAAGAAGCCGAGAATTACGAGTGGGATACTACACAGTGTGCCATGCCCGTTCACAAAGCCAAACCGTTGAAATATACACCAAAACATCTCTCCCGGACAACTTTTTCTCGTTTCATCGGCGTCTGGCGACGCGTGCGTTGATCAAGGGGCTGTGCTGTGGAAAGCGGCTTTTCACCCTCGCCGCAGAGACATGCAATTGGCAAGTTATATCATCATCATCACTACCATCCAGACAATTACCCCGAAAATTGACAGCCCCATTGCGCTCCACCCGCAAAAGCGGTCGAATGCGGCGTTGGCCCTGTCATGTTCTCGCACAAGCGAGCCGACAAGCGAGGTGTCGTCATTGAGATCATCAACTAGCATAATTTCGTGGTAAAACCCCCATTGGATGCTCTCGCTGAAGACAAACTGGTCGCTGAGGCGGAGCGAATGCGTGTAGAAAGCCAGATTCACCAGCCAGAAGCCGAAGAAGGCGAAGCCGTTCCAGAAGTACTACGCCCTGGTTAGTAATTCACTTTTTTCCTTCCCTGAAGTGGAAAAGTAGTGTTACTCACGGTGGTGATACATTCTAAGTTCTTCCTCTTATATTGACATCTCTCACAATAGCACAGCAGGTCTTTGGGTCCTGCCTCCAGATCTTCCGTATTAGTCAATGTGCGCTGAGTCCCAAGGGGTGGGAGTGTCATACTATTCAGTTTACACTTCACTCCATGCCCGCTCCAGGTAGGAGAAATCAGGTCTATTTAATCGTTTTATATACTGTTCAGCTAGCGAGTGGGTTCTCTTCCTCGAAAGTTGGAGATTTGCTCCATCCTTCTGTTTAGCATCATCAATTCCTAATCGGGCGAAGACAATGGGCATCTGGTCGCTTCACAAATACATCCGCATCCTACGGCAATGGAAGAAATAGTACAGTGAATTATATAACAGGTTATAATATATATGCGTGAGTGCATTTTGCACACCCGGAATCATGCTGACGTTGTATGCTGTTTCTTTCTGGCATTCCCCTTTTCCTCTGCCCTTCTCTTCTTCTCCCTGAATTTTACCAACACTTTCTCCATGTATGGCTCTGTAAACATCTTCAACTTCTTCTGTTTCTCCAGTGGAAGCTCTTTTGGAGGCTTCTTAGTGGAGTCCTTCTTGAACTCTTTATCGACCAAGATCTCAACAATGTCACGGGCACAATCCTTGATAACGTCATGACCCAGCTCATCTCTGTATTTCTTGATCATGTTCGGAATGTGATGGGCAAAATGGTGTTTCCAGCGCTTGCGGAACTCAGCTTCAGTGTATGCTTGTGATGACGATGAAGCCTGTGGCGTTGAACTCGATGATTTAGTGTGAGGTGCCGGTGAGTTGTTGTGTGAATGTGGTAGTTGGTGACGTCTTTTGTACTCCTCCTTCTTCTGCTTCCTTCTTAATTCCTTCTCCTCTTCAGCCCTCAGCTTGTCTTTTCTTTCTTTCTCAAGTCTCGCAGCTTCCTCAATGATCTTCTCGATTTCAGTCTTCTCCTTCGACTTCTTTGATAACATCTCTTCTTCACGTCTTTTCTTCTCCAGAGCCTGTTGCTCTTTGATTCGATGCAGAGTCATCTCCATTTTCTCCTTCATCTCCACATTCTTCTCCGGTTTCTCCCACTGTGTCGCATTTGTTTGCTCGTTGAAGTAATACGTCTTCCCTTCCTCGTCCTTCGTAGCAAACCAGCCAAATGGCAAGTCACTCTCCTTCCAGACACTTGGCGCTTTCGGAAGCCCAGATGGCTGTTCAGCCTGGACAATCTGTCTCTTACGGCTGTTATAGTCGAAGGAGTTGTTGATCTTGTTCGGGTTTTTCTTGATCCTCATGTACTCCGGCAAGCTCTTCCACTTGGTCTTCAGCTCCTCACACGCTTTGGCAACATCGGGGGACTTGGTGTGCTTCATCAGCTCATCGATATCTGGCTCGGGGCCTGCTTTGGCCAAGTACTCCCTAGAGATATCCCACGAGAGCATTATCTTCAGCATTCTGAGCACCAGCTCGTCAGACACCTCGAACGAGTTCAGGTGGGACCTGTCGAACGAGTACCGGATCAGCCGTCTGAACGCTCTGAAGCCGTGCATGTACTTGAGCCTCTGTATGAGAGCATCCGAAGATATCTCGATACGCTCAATCAGCTTCGACGCAATCAGCGAGTCCTCGGCCTGGAGCAGAGCTCCGATAACAGCCGTAGCATCGATGAGATCAATCGGCGTAAGCTCCAATTGCGCCAGGTACACCTCGTTGACGTTAGCAGGGGTTTCGCCCTGACCCTGCAGCTCCTTCAGGAACTGCTGCTCCTCCTCCACAGAGGATCCCAGAGCGTACGAGATACTCTGTGGCAGCAAGGATACGGCGTCGGTCTGGGTCTTTCCTCCAATGAAGCCAATGCAGTTTCGCTCACCACAATAACACGGCTGGGCATTGGCCCCGTAACGATCAACATTGTAGTTGAACGTCAGCTCCTCGCCCCGCACAATGCGTCTCTTGGTGAAGATTCCCATCTTGAGCTTGTCATTGACGACCCATTTCTCCACGTAGCAGTTCGGGTTGCACGAGTGGTTGCAGAACCGGCCCAGCGAGCCCTTCTCCGTGGCGTCGATGAACTCGCCCTTTTGCAACATCATGAAGTAGAAATGCTTGAAGTTTCGCTGGTCGTACTCTGCCATCCGCTTCTTGAAGGTCTTCTCGTCAATCACCTCGCCGATATATTCCCACACAAACGTGTTGGGCTCCAGGTCCTGCTCAGCACGCACACCGTAGCCCTTCTTCTCCGTCTGGAAGATGGCAATCTCGGCGTACTGACGCTTCTGGAACCGTTGGTTCCCACAGTCGAGCCCACACGTGGACCCCGGAGCATCATTGACACATTCGATCTTGGTGCCTCTGTTAATGCAGTCCTCGTCGGAACACGCTACATTGTTGCCGCCGTGGTGCTCCTCCTGACAAACACATGTCATCGGCTCCTTCTGGCCGGAGGAGCCCAGATACTTGAACTGGTACGTACACTCGTCCAGCTGGGCGTACCTGGATTGGGCCTCCTTGGTCTTGTCTGCAAGGCCCAGGAACAGGCTGAGCTCCGCTGGGACCTCATTACGCTTGAGCTCCCGCTCGTGCTGTCTCTGCTCTGACTCACGCTGCTCCTGCTCTGTGAATTTAGGGTCGGCATCCTCAGACTCGGACCGATGGTCTGTGAGCGGGTAGTCGTCGGATAGCACGCTCATTGCGATGTTTTGTTGTTGTTTTGTTGTTGTTTTGTTGTGATGCTTTGCTGTGTTGTTGTGATGTTGTGCTGTATCAGGTTGCCGGGATAACGCAGGGGTAGTGCAGCGAAAAGCAGGGGAAAAAACGGCTGCGGAACCTTGTGGTGCACACCGGGGATTGGCTCTCACTTTCACACCTACAACGCGTAGGTTTGTCGGGTTTGGGCTGTTTTGCTGTGCGGATTCACGCCTCGGTGGAGCACAAAGGCTCGCTTCCGGTGCGCGTCTCGGTGGGCCATGTGAAAAAAACCCGGACACCAGTCTGGCCTGGCGGCCGGCTTTCCAGCTGGAGGCCATTGATTCTTTGAATTCATTCTCTGTAGAATACGGTGTACGACACCCGTTTGTTTCCCAAGTCGAAAATGAGTGCTGTGAGAGCAGTCACAAGGACGGCGAAAAATGTGAAACGAGCCGGACCGGCCAAAGCGACTTCTCCGTCTACAATCAAGGGCATTCCAGGGCCAATCCAGCAGTTCTACTTTGCTACACGGCCGGGGCCACCGTACATTGTCACCAGTAACAGCTGGTTTAGGTGTTCTTTCTTCCCAGCCGAGCATTTTCTTGGCCTTTTCCGTAAGAGCTCCCCAGCAGTAAGGATTAAATACAATTACGGCTACGCAGTGTTCAACGATCCCAGTCTTCCGTCAAAATTCAAAGCACGTTTTGCCAAAAGCGTAGATGCTCTCGATAAGTCGCACATCCGTGTTGAGGTGAGGAGAAAGTACAGGGAGATCATGTGGAAGACTTACGGTGGTGTTGATGGGCTTTATGTCTTTGACGTTGGCGTTGTTCCGAGGACAGAGGCTGAGCTGGAAGAGGTGGAAAAGTTGATGAAGGGCGTGATGGAAAAGCTGAAAGGTGTAGATCTCACCAAGAAGGTGGTGGAGTGCAACCAGAGGGTCAACTGGAAACGAGTTCGGAAGATAATGCGTGATGAAGACATTGAGCCTCCAGAAGGGCTTCAAAAGTGGGAATCTAGCGGACCGGCCAAGCCCAAAATTAACCATGACAAGAAGCCTCAACCAAGAACTAAACCAGACTGGTGAATTATATTTAGACTAATGAGCTTAACGTGATACGATGAGATGGCAAATACATAATGACTTCATATTACAACATATTAAAAAAAACACAGAGAATCCTTTTTCTTAACATTCAGCAAGTTTACCAGATCAGGCGAGTCCACTGTAGCTGCCAGCGACCAAAGTTCTGACAGTTGGGACAGGATTCCATGAGTCCTGAGCAAATGGGTCTTCCTCGTCAAACTCTTGAGAGCTTAACTCCAATTGCGTTGTGACAGCTGAGGATCCAGAACCATTGTTGATGGTGAACTTCAACAGCACTCCACTGTCAGACTCTTCAGCCTGTTCATCAGTCATGAATCTGGCAACGAGCTTGTGGTCGCTATCAGCACTCAGGGTAATAGGCTCTTTGAATCTCCATGTGATTCTTGACTTCTCCTTGCTGAATGAGCCTTGAGGCTTGGACAGAGCAGACTTAGTACGGCCTTTAACAGATACGGCGACAACCAAGTCATCTAACACAACAGTCTCACCAGGCTGTAACAAATCCAAAATATGAGGAGCAAGTTTCAAGGTAAGCATGACGGAAGATTGATGTGGCTCGAATCTCCAGGCTGGAATGATCACAATTGGCGCCTTTGAGCTCTTGATGGAGTACTTCAGACCACCAACAGTACGACCAAGGATACTCTGTGGCAGGATCTCAAACTCGTCAGAGTCAATCTCCTTGAGGAATTGGTTGTTTGGAATTTTCTGATCGAAAGCCTGGGCACCAGCAATCTTCAGATTGGTTCTGGTTGGGATATTCATATCCTCAGAGTAGTAGTTGAAAGCAACCTCACCAATGATGGATCCCTGGATCTGCTCCCCATCTTTGAACTTGGCATGGACAACTTCAGCAATGGAGGCGTTGAGACCTGGCTGGGACATGTGTGGATGTTGGAACAACGCAGCAGAGCCACCGAGGGAGGATCCAGTGATCTGAGGACGCAATTGCGATACTGAACCAGCAAACGAGTTGAACGATGATATTCTCTTGTTCTGGTGGTTCTCCAAGTCAGATGCTGTCAAGTTCGTGAACAGACCACTCTGGATGTCACGTCTCGTAGTAGATGGTGGTTGTGGGACCTGGCCATGGGAGACGTTATGTGCTGGCTGCTCAAAGGAGTAGGTGTGATCTTCACTGATATTTGTCAGAGTATTGGCCTTTCTAGAAGGTGGTGGAGGTGGAGCACGGACATTCTGCTGCTGAACAGATTGTGGTGCAAGGGTAGATGGGTACTGTTGTTGGGGCTGCTGGTACTGTGGAATAGAATCAGGTTGCTTGACAGCTGGCTGGAACGAGGAGTCCACTGGTGACTGTGAAGCACTGTTCAGGTGGGAGGAGGACTCAGAGAAGGAGTTGAAGCTTTGCTGCTCTCTGACACCACCGTTGTTGAAGTTCTGGGAAGAGTTGGCTCTGGAGACCGGCAGCAATGGGGCCTGGTTCAGAGACAAAGGCACATTGGAAGGAACAGAGTGTTTCTCTGGAACAGCCGGTGGTGTATCCACAGACTTCTGCTGCTGAGCAAGTGGTGATGGATCCTTGGATGGCGAAGCGTGTACGCCATTGCCAAGGTTAGATGATGATTGGTTGTTACCCAGGGACATGAACGAGGAAGTTCTGGAATTTCTCCGGTTTGAGGCTCTGAGACTGTCGTTTATAGACGAGGTCTCAGATTCTGGAACAGCACCGAAGTCCAGCTTCTTCTTGTCGTTCTTCTTCTTGTGGAAGACAGAGCCGAACTTGGACTTGAGTTTGTTTCTCTTCTTCTCCTTGCCATTGCTGGCGATGGAAGCGGCACCTGCACCAGCAGTAGCTACAGAAGCAGCAGTAGCAGTAGTGGCAACAGAGGAGATACGGCCCTTCTTGACCGGAGTAGCAGAGTTGACGGATTGTGGTGGGAACTGCTGTGTGTTCTGCTTGACAACAGGGGACTCAGCAGCCTTTCTTGCGTCTTTTGGAATGTACTTCGTCTCGCTTGAAACCTTTGCAAATCTTGATATCTCAACCTCTGGGTCGAAACCGAGAATCGTTGACAGTGTCTGCTCGTTTGAGTGGGAGATTTTGTTGAGGGAATCAGTATAGGCGGTGATGAATCTCAAGAGGGAGTCTCTGAGGAAGGTGAGTCTAGCCAAATCGGTGTGTTCAAATGCCTCAAAAACGTATGGGGCTTCGCTGTCCCAGGTTTCATTGGCAGTGACCAATTGAGCCTGATACTTCTCGTACTTGTCTTGGTTTCTGGAAGAGCCCTCGTACTTCTCAAGCTTCTCCTGACAGTTCTCAATGTTCTTCGCAACGTCGCTCAATCTGGAGTGCAGGGATCTTATGTGAGACCACTGTTTATCCTTCGTTGTGTACGACGTCAGCGGTCTGATGACCTCGGCTTCAACAACGTTCTTCAATTGGTTGGTGGAGGAGATCTCGTCCTTGATCTCGGTAACCACCTTGTTCCAGATCTCAGACAAGTGTCCGATGGCATCGAGGTTGTAGTGTTTCAATTCCTCGGTGGTCAAGACATTGTTTGCAATGATTGCCCTCTCGATATTCTTGTTGAGGTCCTGTGAGTTCTGCACGAGGGTGTTCAATTGGTGGAGGTACTGTGACTTAATGTCGTAGTACTTCTGGAAGAAGCTGGAGAACTCGTCGTTCAGGAGCTTCGCCTGCGACAGGCGAACACGAACAATCTCAGTGGCGTCAATTGGCTTCTGGGAGACCAGGATCGACGAGGCATAGAGTGTTCTCTCTTCTGGCTCGGTCATGGCGGGCTGTGTGTTGGTTAAGTACGAGCCAATGTGTCTCGGGTCCTCGGAAGTGCACGGGTTTTCTCGGGTGTTCTCGGCTCAGCGTCTGCGCTGTGTGAGTATGTGGGCTCTAATTGAAGCTATGTGGGACTCAGGTGCTCTTCCCTTTTCTCTTAGCAAAAGCCTGGATAAGCAGCAGAGATTTGTCGGGCTGCTCGGGTGTTCCGACTGCCAAATCTCTGGGGCCACCGATAAAATCGCGGCTGCGGCGCGTACCGTTTCTGGCGATCGTAGTGGTGTCCGGGTGTAACGAGGCCATGTCAACACTAGAAGTCCCAAAGACTCAGTCCACGAGTCACATTTGAACCAACAAAACTCGAGTCCCACAACATAATGCTACTCTCTTCGCTTATTCAGACCCTCATCCTGGCACAGTCTGTCGTTGGAGCCTCCCTCGTCGGCACTTACGACGTGGGCCACAACATCACAGCCAAAGAGATCCAGAACACACACATAAAGCTCGTTGAGATAGTCAAGGACGGGATCCACGAGCCTTACAAGAGGACTGCGTTCCTCACACAGGACGGCTCCTTCGAGTTCAAGAACTTGCAAACGGGAACGTACGTCGTGTCCTTCACGTCCACAGATTACAACCTCGTTCCGTACAAAGCACGTGTAGACGTGTCTGAGGATGACGAGCTCTCAGCCTATTACATCAACCCAGGACAACCATGGAGCGACTCCCAGTCTCTGACTCTGCCATTGCCGTTAAAAGTGCATCTACATCCAAAACAGCCGCTCCGTGCGTATCTGAAGAAGCGGTCCCCAGGCCTCCTTGAGTCTGGGCCATTGGCCACCATCATCAACAATCCGCTCTACCTAGCGGGTGCCGTCATTGCCTTAACAGCCGGTCTGGGGCCGAAGATCCTGGAGTTCTTTGACCCTGAGGGCGTTGAGAAGATCAGAGAAGACGCCAGACAGGAGCTCAAGGAAAAGAAGGTGAACCCTGCTGTTCTGGAAATTGAGAAGAAGCTGAAAGGCGCCTCTAAAGAGTCGCCTGTGGTGAGCACGAAAGAGGCCAAGAAGGCCAAGAAGAGGAAGAATTAGGTGTGGAGAAGAGATCAGGGAGAAGGTGGAGAGAAGGTGGAGAGAAAGCACACTCTCAACGCGTTTCTAACACGGTGTGGCGGCAGAGTTGTTGATAGTTGTTGTAGAGGGAGAAAGCCAGAAACAGGAAGAAGTAAATGTCTTACCACTTCTAATGCATTTCTTATCACAGTATGGTGTTCTTAGGCTTGTTGTTGGGTGTTGAAGCGTAAGGGAGCGAAGAAGGGAGAGCAAAGCGAAAAAATATCAATTTTTATAATACACTTATCATTGATATAAATAATATTATAATGCTTTTGCTATATCATTATACAGCTGTATTATATTGGCATTTGCAGGCTCGTAGATGGAAGTTCAACCTACCAAGATGTTACGAGACTAAAGAGATTAAAGAAATAGATCTCATTTTGTAGTACACTGATCACATGGCAGACGACGTAGGATCAATTGGATTTAATAGCACTAATTATAATACACTTTTTATCACACTCACATACAATTGGATTTTACACTTATAATGCACTTTCTATAACATGGCGGTCGACGTGTATGCGCAATTAGGTGTCCATACACAATCAGCTACCGGCAACCGGATTCAGTCAACGTCGTTTCAAGGTCAATATGTACAAGAAAGCAGATTGGTTAGTCAATAAAACAATAATAATCTTCGGATTGTCTTTAGCAAAAAAAAAGGTAAGAGGATAAGGATGAAAACAAAAAAAAAAAGCTGATAGAGCCAGAGGGCTCACAGCAGAAGAGTTTGTAAGAGTACATCAAATTAAAGAAAAAATAGATAACCGAGAAAAAGGGGGTCTATAACCAACAGACACCAGAACAAAGGAAAGCAGAGTCAATTAATTTTGCTGAATTTACTCAGTCTCCTCAGCGTTCTTTGGGTTCAACAACAAGTCGATCTTATCTGTGATATTTGTTAGTATCGACACGTAAAACGTGGCTTCGAAAACACATACTCTGAACGAAAGTGACGTTGGAAGCTCTGGAGCCGTCCTCCTTCTCGTAAACGTCCTGCTGGACGTTAGCGTCAACGTGGACAAGAGCACTAGAGAGTCCATGTTAGTAAATCCCATATACGAGAGATAAAGTCTTTATAATTCGGCATTTTCGACGATTATGACGCGTCGACTTGTAACGAGACGCGTCGCAAACGCCCCCGAGAAAACCATTGGGGGAAAACACCACAACTTACCCCTTCTTGACGTATTGAGTCATATACGAGATTTGCTGCTCGTTGAAGGCAATCACGTTGAACCAGGAGACATGGCCGTCCTTCTTCAATTGCACGGCAACTGGGTATCTGATGAACTTTACACCGTTGGCGGACTCGGACTCGACAAGCTCCTGGCCGACACGGCCGAGGAGTTGGGCACGGGCAAAGGCCTGAGCGGAGCGGGAAGAAGTGGTGGAGAAGCTTCTGGCAGTGGTAGTGAAGGCGTTTTTGAACATTGTTGGACGGAATATAATTGATGGGAAATTAGAAGAGAGGTTTCATTCAGCTAGGTGTAGTTGTTTTAAGAATGGGCGTGCGTGCGGGTACTGGCTGGTTCGCGAAAATGCCCAAATGGGAGAGGATTCCTCTTTCGGACGAAATTGTCTCAGGCTAAAACCAGAGTCTAGGCCGGAGACTTTAGTCGCGCTATCCGAGACTACCCAGGCCAGGGACTCAAACGTCACGTCTTATCAGCTCTGAGCGTGTCCGGGGCGAATTGGGGAGCTGTGGCTTAACCACTCTCGCAAGGTTCACCCAAAGCCCTTTTCGATCGGTCTTTGAGATCCTGCAATCTTTGCTTTGAAAGCCAACAACTACCACATCTCTCTGGCAACTTTCATCTGCCTCCACCAATTTTGACAAGGAAAAAGTGGTGCCGAAAGCCAGTCCCCTCCTCCTCACCGAACCCAACAGTGACACATTTCATCTGATAAACATACTCGCCCCTTCCAAGATAACAGCCTACCAGTCCACGCTTTTACACGGTTCACATCAAACACGCTAAGCTTGTATTCCAATACTCATAAGCGAAAGGACAACAGACAGAACTCACCAAATGAACCAGAATTTCTACGCCAAAGAGGTCCACCGAGGTGCCGCCTCCACTGCGTCGTTCCAGGATACCGCGTCCGTTGCCGCCAGCAATCACCACTTTGATGAGCTCAGCTCAAGCGGTGTTGAGAGTGACTGGATCCTCTTCTCCCCGTTGTCAGAGAACGAGTATGCTGGGCATTGTGATATTCTTTCCACTTCCACTGACGATGTTCACCGTCCTGAGCAGGAAGTTGAACACAGTGAGAGTGAAGAAGAACAAGAAGACGACGACGACGATTCTCTGATTGAAAGCCTGGGCACAAACATCCACCTTTCTATTCCAGTTCAAACGAGCATTGGATCCTTCATTACGCCTTCGCAGATGTCGCAGGAGAAGACCCCAACCCCAGCCGGTGACGAGTTCGGCTATGTGGACTCCACAGAGAAGGAGGATTTCATCACACATAGGATCGACACATGGCGCAAAGAGCAGGCCAAGCTGATGATCAACGATTTGCATAGACATCCATTGGGCTCGAGCTCTGTGTCCACTGAGAAGACGACCGATTTACTAGCCTCATGGGGTGTCGACGATAGCCTGATTGGTGAGGCTTTGGCCGAAGAAGACGAAGAGGAAGCAGGTAAGATGAGAAATGGCGTTAAGAGATTCTATGGTGACGATTTGTTCCAAGGGTACACTGCTTGGGAGGTCAACAAGATCAAACGTGTTGCCAAACAGCTATCGTCATCGTTGGTGAGACCGGAGCACCGCCCGGCATCATCCACGCTGGCTGGTTCAAGCTTCAGGGCCAGACGTTCTTCATTGTTGTTGAATCTCTCGAGATCGGCAAACAAATATTTCATTGAACAGGCCAGCATGCTTGATCAACCATTCTGGAAGAGGGATCTTAGCTCGGCCCATTCGTCATTATCTCTTTCAACAAACTCGATCATGTTTGGTAACTTGAACCTCGGGGAAGCATGAATGTACTCTTACTATAACGCATATAATACTTATCAACAAACACGAATTGCATTTCTCCAGTGTATTGGACCATCATATAATGCACAAGCATATCGTTCTGGCACCGTGATGTTTCACTGTGACACCATTGCACAGTGCTATCGTAGTTGTCACGGGCTTGAAACCCAAGCGGGTATCGGATAGCCCAGCGGGCGATAAGAGCTATCAAAAGCACGGAATGTTGTGGAATTGGCATCCCCAATGTTATGTGTCTGGTGATCTTCTGTCAAGGTGCATTGTCGCGCGTGGAGGGAAGCCTAAGGGAAAGCTTCTAGAACACCAAGATAAACAAACAAAGACAGCAGACTGAACTGGGCATAGCCACAATTACACGTGCTGAGATAACAATAGTCCAGCACAAAACACGTGCCCTTTCTCATCCGGAAGACCCTCCGCCAGCCAAACACCTTGCGGGTTCTGGAAGGTGCCGCTCGTTAATCTGAGACTGATCGCGAGGCTCGTGACTGTTTGGGATAAAAAAGCGGCGCTATATTTCTCCATCAACTCTGGAGAACACAATAAACACCCGCAAACCCCGTAAAACACACGATATAACGGCCTTTCAAAAGGCTCTGCCTACAGCCACAGCTCCCAGGACTCTACCGCCCTAGCTACCGGCTCTTGCCGCCCGCTCCTTCCCTAGCCGCCCAACTCCTCTGCCAGGGCTACGCTACAAAGCACAGCTCAAAACATGCTGGGCCGCCTTTTCCAGCAGAGGACCGATCCTCTGGAGACATCGATTTCCACGCTCACAGACAAGCCACAAGGACTGTCCCACAGGCTCTCTGGGATGACCATCGGCTCTATGTCATCTCCTGTGCCGTCAACAGCATCGCTGTCTCCGCCAAAGGATAAGCAGCTGTTAGCACAGCAACAGCAACAGCAACAACAGTGCTACTCCAACGAGGACTGCTTCTCACGTACGCTCCTATATGGCACACCGAACCCTCTCCGGTCTCCACGGCTCGAACAGCACAACTTCCGTCTCCTTATCATTCAGGACAAGGGCGAGCTACTCCACAAGAACAACTACAAGGTGCACTTCGACTCGGCGAAGGACCACCATTTCGACAAACCGGGATCGCACAGACTCAACAACAGACACAATACTGGGGAGCTGATCGAGCTCATGTTTGGGAACCCCATACACCAGGACTTTGCCATCGGGGACAGGTGCAAGATCCATCAGTTGTCCCAGCTTGAAGATCTCCCCCATTCGATGCTCATCACGAGGTATTTCAAGTCCAGTAAGAAGGTTTTCGCATTAGCACTCGTTCTCCCGGTGTCTACCCGAGACTTCAGTGACTCCATCCTCTCGAACTATCAGCACATTACTACACATCTCAATCTCATCAAGCACACCTTTTTATCAAACCACATCGAGAAGCGTAATCCAGCCGTCGATAAGAACTACTTGGACGTTGCAATCTTGTTCAAACAACTAATAGTGAGTATCAAGAACTTGGTCTCTACACCAAGACTTTTGCTTGGGCTCACCAAGATGAGTGATGCTATGTTCAACCATTGGTGTTATGAGGTGCATAACTGGATTGAAATCAAGGACGGTGCTAGATCTGGTATTAGTGGGACAAGGTTCCTTCCAACATTATTAACCATTGTCAACGCCATAAAGCGACAACTTGTGGATAAGGAATCGAGTGATGAGCTCGTCCGTGTTGTTATCATGGCTTCAAATCCCATCGTTGCTCAAAAACTGATATTTATCCTTGCAGGTATTCTGCCATACAACTTAGGTCTCGAATTACAGGATTGTGCTACTCCAGATAGCAAGATGACTGTATCAACTGACTTTTCAGATGAGGCCAAGCAGTACGATGCCCCAAGTATTCCAGAGAGTAAACTTACACCACCCACTCCTTCAATAATCAGTAAAGGTTGGGAAATCCCTACAACCCCATCACGATCAGTTGCTACTCCATCGCTCATGACACCTACTCGATCCTCAGTGATCCAACCACTCTCAACCTCCCAATCTATGGCATATCTCTCGTCGTCTCTTCAGAGTCATAATTCTTTGTCAAACTCATTGAGTCGGGGATTCAATATGCTCCAAACTTGGAAGAACTCATTGGATTCAAATTCTTCTTCAAACTCCTCGTCTACTGCTCAATTCCAACCATACCGTACTCCTTCTCCAAGCTTGGAGTATGATGAATACCCATGGACTGGTTACAACAGCAGCAACAATATCAGTGCAGCATATCCTACAAATACCAGCGCATTGCCCACATCATCAGCAGCGTCCACCGCTAGTATCAACACAACCACAACAACAGCGTCAAAAACGCAGCCTATCCCATTCCCAATGCCATTACCACGGTCCTTCTCCACATATGAGATGTCCACATCTCTGGGCACTACCAAGAACTTGAAATCAAAGAACGCAGGAGGCATTCCAAAACTGCCACACATTGAACGGAACACTACAACTGTCTTTTCCATTGGCAAACATGATCCAAAAAGCGAGTCCACTCACTTAGCGTGCCGTAATCTCATGAACAGCACCCCTCTTGACATCACCGTCAACACGGATTCTTTGAAAGGGGTCTCGGTTCTCACTGTGTCTTTCGACGACTTTGACATCGACACCGCATCACAACCTCCACAACACCAACCCCCACTTTGTGGGTATGTCAATGAGTTCATGCCAGAATTCCAACTTCAAGCATGTCCGATCTCACCTGATCTCGAGTCCAAATTGGCATCAGCAATGAAATCAGATCTCCATCACCATGAAAAAAGTCGGACCATTTTCGTGAGTCTAAGGGCAAGAGAGATTAGAGAGATTGGCATGAGTAAGGCAAAACCTGAAGGGAATATTAAGACTCAAGTGAAGAAGTTGTATGCTGGGATGAAGCCTTGTTCAGGCGTGGATAAAGTTCTGTTTGGTAAAGTGGAGACTGCAATGGAGTGTTTATTAGATGGTAAGGACATTAAGGATTTGGTTAAGGAATGGTAATGGGTATCTATTTGGGTTTATGTCATAATGAAAAGTCAATACTTCTCTTTTGCTATGGGTAAAGCAGAAGTTCGTAGACTAGGCCCTCCTCAGCGATCAGCAGATTAAGGAGAAATACAAATCGCAATATGAAGCACATCTTCGTAATTGTGCTTATATGGCGATGTACAATATCTATTGCTACAACTTCAAAAGTCTTGGGTACTTCTTGTATTGCTATCGCCCCCGAAAGGACATAAGCAGATCAATGCTTTGGCCAAGACAAGGCACAAGAAAGAAAGGAGAATGTACGATCCTCGGTAAGGAGATGACGCCACCGATCAAAGTCTTTCAGCATGAAGAACAAAGATCCACGCCCGCTCCAGCTAGGACCGAATTTTTTACTCTCGAACTCGTTGTAGAGAGTGATAAGCCTGGAAAGAGTTATGGTATAACAGGGCACAATCACCCTACAATAATACGAGTTCTGACAATGTAAAATGTAATGGAGAAAAAAAGACCTCCAGGTGGGTGAAGGTATGGAGAACAAACTGCGTGTTGAAAAAATATCCTCCCCGTCGACGGAAGGTGGTGTCCGGGTTTATATAAAGTTACCCGGCCTTCGTAGGGCTCAACGTTAGCAATATCGATAAGTTGACAAGATTTAATCATCCAAATCCTTTGCTTGAACCCTTGAGCCTAGTTTACGCTAGCAAATAGAGCTGTTGCTGTAATCACGCAAGTTAAGGACTACATAATCATCATGTAGGCGTAAACAAATATGTATCGTAAAGCCTTGGGTATCTAAACAGGTCATTGTCTTCATTTCATATTAGTATTAGTAGTCATCAACATCACTCATCAAAAGTCAAATATCACCACTCATCTTGGTCCATAATATCAGAAGGAATAGTCAGCGTAACAGCAGAACCACCACCCAAGTTCAGGTTTTTGACATCAGAAGACATCAGGGATTCTTCATCCGTATCAGGTGGTGGGCCGTACTCACCCTCAAAGATCACGGCTCCAGCTTTGCGTCTGGTTTCAACAAATTGAGCCTCACAAGTATTCAAGATAGCAGTAGCAGTTGGTCTATCTTCGGGATTCGGAGAGATCATCCACTCAACAAGCTTATCGAGTGCACCCTTGCCATCAATCAAGAACTTTGGTGTCCATGGTGGTAATCTCTTAGCATGGTCATAGACAGAAGAGTAAGAGGAACCAGTGATCGCAGTATTGTTGAGCAAAGAGGAGTAAGTTGAACCCTTTGAGGTCATAGAATCGTTGTACAAGTTGACATTCAACTCACCAGAACTCAATCTTCCAGCATCCGACAGGTCACCAGATCTCAACTTGTGCCAATGCACACCGTACTCTGGGAGAACGATGTTGGCAGCAATCTCCACCATGATCAAACCAAAGGAGAAGATATCAGCTGGCTTGTCATACTGTTGCTTGGCAATAATCTCCGGTGCAATATACTCTCTGTCACCTTCTCTCTCAAAACCTTGCGTAACCGGATACTTGCAAGCCATACCAAAATCACCAATCTTCAAGGAGCCTTCAAAGGTGATGAAGATATTAGCTGGCTTCAAATCCAAATGCAAGATATTGGAAGAATGGATGAACTTCAGGCCCATTGCAATCTCAACCATGATCTTCCATATTCTCCATTCATCGAGCTTGGAAAGCTTACCACTGTCAGCCAAGAACTTGTCCAAAGGTCCATTCTCACAAAACTCCATCATAATATACAGCTGGTCACAATGTTCCCAGTCGTTGATGAAATTGATCACGTATTCTTTACCTTCATCATCCATCGGTTCATTATCTTGCAAAGCCTTCATCAATTCAACCTCTTCCAGGATTCTTTTACGGCGTTTTGGACCGAGCAGTGGGGTTTTGATTCTCTTCACAGCATATTTCACACTTTGGAAAGTGATTTCGTAAACGTTGGAGAACTCACCATTACCAACCAGCTGAACATTCTCAAACTTGGAGGTCAAATGCTCATCAACCGTAGTTGTAGGATTACTGATGAAAGCTGAAGCGTTTCCTCCGATGCTGGACATATTGGAAAGATCGCCACTGGAATCGGCAGTGACATCAATTGGAGTACGTGGGGTAGATGAGCCATTCACAGAGCTTGCCGGCAAGCCAGTCAAGTTCAGCTTCAGGTTCTTGTTCAATACAGCCTTGGCTGTTCTGAGCTTGGTTGGTGTAGATGGATCGTTCTCGTCCCTCTCATCATCAAAGATGGATTCAGTACTGTCATCAAAATCCGATTGGAAACGGAGAATACAGTCTCTCAACTCGTTAGTGTTAACAGCACGAGCAGACCGTGGGAGAGCCTGTCCAGATGGAGAGGAAGCGTTCTGGAATGGTGTTGATTGGGACGAGTTCCGGAGAGCTCTGGTATTAGGAGTGTCGTTGTCGTTGCGTCTTGAGGTGAATTTGTTGTCATCAATGATTGGAGAGCTTGCGGTTATCACATTGGCTAGGTTGGAGCTTGTGAAAGCCTGTTTTTGTGCTGTCTGGATGTTCAAGTTGAGAGGTTTCTTGCAAGGAGTCTCTGGAGGATGGAAGGACTCGCTCGCCGTTCGGTTCTTCTTACTCAGCAAACCTGACGACATGAAAGCAGTCTGGAGTGGTTTGACGTTCTTATAGGAGCTCGGAGTGAGGAAGTCCGTCTCATTGGTGCTGTCTGCGTTCTTCAGATTGAGGATGGACTTGTTGTTGGTGAGGCCTTTGTCGAGTTTGAGCTTCTGTCTGGCTGGTCTGGAGGGCGAGTTGCTTGGCGACTCCAACACGTTCTCCTTGTTCTCGTTGATGTGGAAGTGGATCGATGGATTCGGCAGAGGATGCACATCTTTCTCGAAGGGAGACTCAAACTCGTTGTTGACCTTGTCGAGGGAGACCATCTTTCGTAGCTTGTTGAACTTCATCTGGATGGAGTTACGGTTCTCCTCGACGGTGCCGTTGTTCTTGCTTGACGAGAAGAGCAACGGTCTCTGACTGTCACTGATGAATGGAGACATGCTGGCACTGCTGTTGGAGGCGGGTCTTTTCAGCGAATGACCATGCTTTATGGAAGGCGTTGAGGGGTCCTTGAACGGGGACCAGTTCTCCACGTCCAAGTTAGCGTCATCGATGTCCTGATTGGACACTCTGTTCTTCAGCAGCGCAATTTTTGGCGACGAAGCGCTCGCTGGCCGTGGCGATGTCTCGATGCTGAGGTTTAAAAGACCAACACTTCTTCTGAGCCCCTGGGACCCCTGAGAAGAGGCCGCCGTGGACTGCTTCGGCGTCGCCTCGATCTCGGAGCTGTGGCTGCTGGTCTCGCCGAAAGACGCATACGCCGGATCCTTAAGCTGTGGGGAAAGCATTGACTCGTTCATGATTCTTTTTCTGGAAGCCGCCGTGTCCTGTTCGGTGATCATGGGAACTAGCTGGTCTTCGCCCCGACGCGTAAACATCGGCGGGAAGCTGGCGGTGGCGGGTGAGCTTTGCAGGGCGGCTGCGGTTTGCTGTGGTGTACCTAAAGCCCCTGTCTAAGTTGTATCAAGGGGTAAGACTCAGGAACAACTGCCGCTGTGTGGCAGTGTGGTTGGCGGTGAAGATGTTCTCCTTTGTTTGTTGAGGTGGCCCTGGCGCGTAGTGGCTCTGGGCGGCAAAAGAGGGCTGTGTAGCGGAAGTAGCGGCTTTAAGTGGCTGCGTGTGTGTGTCTCGTGGTGAGCTGGCAGGGACACTCCGGAGAAGACTTTAGGCAGTTGGCGATAGTTGGCCGGAGGTCTTTTGGAGGGCGGCGGAAGCTTTTGGTGGGCGAAGGCCAGGCTTTTTATTTGTTTTGATTTTGTTGGCCGTGCGCGGTCATCGGTTCGCCCAGCAACTCGGCTATTGAGGAGTTGCCCTGGCAACTTGAGGCGCGTCTTATTTAAGGCCCAAAGAGGAAGTCGCCTGCACCTGCCTGCGCGCCGTGCGCATGGACCTGCATAACAAAAACAAAAGCGGTCGCCCGCTTGCACGAAACGAGGAATGCTGGACCCAGTTACGGAAGGTGGGGGGCCTATTCTCCCTAACCACTTCTCAAACCCTCGATCCGTCCCTTAGCAGCCTCGAGGTGTGTGTTCGGGAGATCTCACCCACGATTTACATCTCCGCATCTTCGAGGATCCTTCACCAGGAGATCAGACCAAGCCACTAGTGGGTTTGGAATGAACTGCTATTCTCCAGCCTCTCTTTATCTGAATACTCCTCGCCCGAGTCAATACACTATTACTGCAACAAGAGGTGTCATACCAGCTGGTGTCTCTGACCTCTGAGCGCCCAACCCGCGGCAACTGGCCTCTCACATTTCACCCACCGAAGCACGATGGGAAGAAAGTCGGATGCACTTCACCGAGGCGGCCGTTGCGTAACCGAAGATCACTAATCTCGCTTCTCAAAACACGTTTATTTTGTCGTAGAAACCCGCGGGTGCAATGCTGCGTTGTGCCAGAATGCCACCGAGGCGACGAACGCACATTCCCCACATCACAGCTTTTTTATCTCGTCCGGTATGTGCAGCGCAACCTCAGGCGATTCTCAAGTACCTCAGGTTTTGCCCAAAGAGGTGTTGGAGAGGTTTGGTACACTTGTTTGGTAAACAAACATTTGTTCTCGTTTCGACTTCCCCAATAGTCAGAAGTGTGGTGGTGATGTCATTGTTGCCGAAGAGATAGCTCAATTGCAAAGCAAGGGGCCAAAGACTCGCTAACTAATCAGGTACTCGGGGTGTCAAACTCGCTGATCTGTCAGCTCTTGTGGACACAGCAATAAAAATTACGCAGATTTTTATCGTCATATGGAATCTATTTAAAATTTAAAAGAAAATTTGGCATATAAATTTGGAGGGTAATATACTCGTAGGAGACTATGGAAACTGCTAACAACAGAGCACCGGATACTGGCTAATAACTTCCACAACTGGTATTGCAATATCTGTGTATTACCGGTAGATTCGGTCGCAAGCTTCACTAGCTGCGTTTCTCCATTTACGTATGCGGTGGCTGCGTGGCTACAGCCGGCCAAATGCTCCGATTGTTCTCAATTAGCCACAATTTATTAGGAGAAGGTACCGAAACTGTTCCGTGTCACTATGAGGACTTAGACAGCTCTACCTATTTAAAATAGCTTGCACCTATAGGTTTAGTTCTAGTTCGAGCTCAAAAAGGTGCCCCTCGTTTCGATCTCTCCCTACACCTGCAGAAGTGCGACAAAACATGCGGCCTGAACCCAAACCAGACTGCCTTTCATCTCTAAATGGATCTGATCTCGCCGTTTGTAACACCGGAAGGCTGCTTGTCTCGTGCATTTGTTTGTTTTGGGATCGGCGATCCGCTGCCCATTGCTGCGGGTGTCCGGTACGACGATCTTAACGGTCGTGCATTCTCTGGGAGCTCTCTTTTTTTACCTTTCTCTCCGCCAGCGGGGATCACCCCATATGGCATGGGGTTTCCTCATTGGTCAAATTGGATGCTGTAAATACTCGAAGATCGCTTAGATCGTCCGGAAAGTCGGATGCGGGAACGCATCTCCCGCTCGCCTGGTTCAGCTCGCATCCGGACACATAGCCTGAGATCAACTCGCCCAAGCAGCAAAGCGACTTAAGGCCGCTCCGTGTCAAACTGTACACACAGGCATCTCCTCCAGGCAAGCTAATGCTACAAAAGCTGTCTTACAGTGTATGAGCCATCAAGTGAAGCCGAGATGAGAGGAAACGAGCCCCTTTGTTTCACTTCCAGATTCCCCTAAAACAGTGGAGCATGGCAAAATTCAAGCTCAGCAATGTTTCCCTCCATAGTTCGAATACCTTTCTACGGCCGAGACGCCCATACATCGCACGGCTTGTCCTTATCTCACATATGCCTCCCCCATTGTGCTGCTCAGGCGTGGAGGTTTTTGGGCCTTTTCGGGGAACAACTGGGGAAACCATTATGCAAGCTAACGTAGTGCCTAAGACATCTCCTAGGAGCTGGTGCTTTTTCCTGTGTGTCCAAGCTCAGCTCAAACCCGAGAGATATAGACAGCTCGCAAGCGGTCGTCTAGTTCCTCACCATACCAACCTCCTTTCTTCAAGAACTATACGAAATTAATGATATTCCATCACGCAAAGTCAGGAATGCGTCTCAAATATACAAGTATGATGTACAGCCTGCCCCTTCCAGTGTTCACTTCACCTCACATGATCTAACCACTTGTTCCTGGGCTCGACGTTCCAGAGTTCAACATTTCTAGTTCTTACTCCAGATTTTGGAAGGCCCCTTGATTCAGAAAGCAAAGTAGATATGAAGAGCCCAGCAACGAATTATGCATACCAGGCAAGCACGCAGCCGTCATAGCAACCGGCACCTGTTGGTCGAGGCATGGGGCCTTTTTTGCGAGGGAATGTTACTAGCATGGCCAGCTTCTCTCAATGGCATATCAATGCCTGAAATACATATTGACCAATCCTAATCGCTCGAGATTCTCACATGGGGGTCATCATAAGGTGGGCCTTTAAGCTGGATATGGTTCACTGAATTGTATAATTACTCCTTGACAAGCTGTTCTAAAACACACACCGTCTCAGAAGAATGGTCTCTGATTTTATAGTAAATCACTCCCTGATACTTCTCAAGCACCCGGTCTCAAAGAAGTTCTAGGCGAGTGCAAAGCCCGCTCCTTTGTCGATCTCTAAGCAAGATTAGATGATGGCCAGTCTTTCATAATGTTTCGCCTGTGTCAAGATCGACGCTTCCAGACATGTAGGGCCCCAGTTGTGGCTTCAGCGTATCCTTACAGGTAACCAGGTGATTATCAGTAAGGCTTTGGCCCCAGTGATTATCTTTCCTGTTTCAGGGCTGAACGAGCTAGATCTCGGTCAAGATCTGAGAGATTGTCGATGCTTGTGCTTGTATGTTTACCTTTAGTGTTGTGGAGATCTGGTATCGTAGATTTCCCCTTTTGGTAATACATGAGATAGCTGTAAATGGTGCTCTAGATCAATTTGAGGGACAATTCTTAATGAAGAACTGGCTTTCTGTCGTAAGACGCAGGCTCCAATGCTTTTGATCTGTAACGCTAAATCTCTACCGAAGATGACAGTATTGGACCGTGGTAATTGATTTGCCATTCAGGAGACCTACTGGTGGGGAGATAAAACCAAAATTGATGGTCATTGGTGCTCTAGATCCCATTTTTTGAAAAAACAAAAGCTTCATGCAGTACTAATGGTTTTTTATGACTGAACGTTTTAATGTGATTCAAAGGCAGATTATAATTGCTTGATAAATATATAAACCACAGCCTTTGCCCTCGATAATCCAGAAGACTGCATTACTTGGCCTCTTAGCTTCAGCGCAAATAGGCTCATACAACCCTATGTTGGTTTGAATGTCTGGCTTCATAGGTTTCACAGAGATGTATGTTGATAGTATAGAAAAATACGGGATGTGAATCCAATGCTACGCAATCAAAATATATTGACCAATTCAGTCGCTCTTTTGTACAGTTATTCTTCTCATTGATGTTGAAGTAAAGCAAATAACAGCAAAACTTTAGTCGCTTTTCAGTACTGGACCTTGTCAGTACAGTTATTCTTCTCATTGATGTTGAAGGAAGACAAATAACAGTAAATGTCCTCGCACTCACCGTCAGAGCAGTCTAGAACGTAAGGACTCTTTCTGTAAGAGAGATCAGCATACAACTGGGCGTACTCTTCATCTTCTTTGATCTTTTCAGCAACCTTAGCCCAGAATGTAGCATTCAAAGGAGCATTTTCTGGCCACTCACCATCTGGGTCATAGGCATCACGAGCAGAGTACTCGAACTCCCAAACTGGTTCATCGCCATGGTCATAGAATGTCTCATTGAGCTTTGTGTAGTAGTTGTAAGAGTTCACAACACTGAAAGTCTTGGAGTCAACTTCGTAGTATCTCCAGCCTGGGTTATAGTCGGATAGCGGAGTGACAGATTGAGAAATCCAGGTATTCATTAATGCGTTGTCCACTGACTTCGTATCATTGGCGTACAACACATTGAACTGATCCTGATGTGTATGACCGAAGAACAAACCAGCAATGGTAGTAGGGGAGAATCTGGTAATGATTTGTTTGTAGACCTCAGCCTGGATTGGTAAGGTATCATAGTCCACAAATGGAATGTGAGCCATCATCCAGACACGTTGGCCCTTCTGCTCAGCTTCAATCAGCTCATCAACAATGAACTTCAATGTACCAAATTGGTCAATGTTCTCTGTCATATTCCAGTAGGCATAGTAGTTCTTCTGGTAGTAGGTGTTCGAGTTGATAGCAATGACTTTCAGACCACGTGCCGTAGTAACAGAGAAGCCAGTATAGTGTTTCTTGACATCATCAAACTCCTCCATAGGTAACCACCCTGCGCCCACCCAGAGCTCAGCCATGAGCTCGGCATTCCACTCATACATGTTCTCGTGACCGGAGGCTTTTGATGCCAGTTGCCCGTATGGGAAAGTATCGTGGTTTCCCATGACTGAGTAGACTGGGATATCCTTGAAATACTGCTTCATATCTCTCATGATGATTTCCTCAGACTCAATCGTCATGTTGAAGTCGGTGTATTGGATCTCATCGTGGTCAACCATATCTCCAGTGAAGATAGCAAAATCAAAAGTGATGTTATTCTCCTTCTGGAACTCTGCAATGGACTTGAGCGACGAGTTGACTAGCAGTTCAGGAGAGTCACAAGTGTACGAGCCCCATTCCTGAGCCGGAGACCAGACAGAGGAGTTGAAGACTTCAGATGTAACGTCATCACCGAGAACAAATGTGCCATTAGCAGTGTAGTAAGAATCATGGAAGGTCAAGTCCGAGTTATCGATTGAGTCCGGTTTGGTGTACTTGTTGTAGGAGTGTGGGGTACAACCCATGCCGTTGTTTGTAGCATTAGCTTCAGCACCAAGGGTATAATCCATCTGTAGATGGAAGTCTGAGATGTGGAGGACATTGAAAGTCTCGTTTCCTGGTGTTGGAGCAACGAGCTGTGACTCGTTCTTCTCAGGCCACCACGAGGACAAATCGATCTCTGGGAGCTCTGGGAGATCACATTGGCCTAGCTTGAAGTAGCAGAAGTAATCACCATCGATGGACCATGGGTTCATCAGTTGCAGCATATTGGCGAAGTCTGTACCGGTATCTGAGTTTTTGACTGTGTTTCTGGTGAAGTAGCTCTTGCACTTGGTGTTTGAGAGGATCTCATTCTCAATACACCATTCAACGAAGACATCAGAGACCAAGGCCGGCTTGGTCAATGAGAGAGTCTTTCCAATGTCAAGCACCGACTTGCACTTCTGACAATCGTCAAGAGTGGTAGAATTGGAGTAGAGAGTTCTCAGAGACATGAGAGTCTGGGAGACTATTATGTCATCAGATGGGGTTCTAGTACCAGAAGAGCCCCATTCGGTGGAGAGGACCTCAGTGAGATCACTTGGAAGAGCAAGTGCCACCGAGAGGAGCACAGCCTGTGAAATGAGGAGTTTCATGCCAAATGAGTGGTGTAAAAGCTGTTTTGTACTATCAAAAAGCTGCTAACACAAGCTACAAATGGCCGCTTCATATAGTTCTCGGGGTAGAGCGCAGATCTCTCGGGGTTTATGCGGTTTCGGGCAGTACAATTACTCCAATTAGGAAATCATGGGCGAACAACGTGGCTTTGGCCCCCAAACGTGGTAAAAGCTCGAGATACCGTATCACACGAGTGATTGGCGATGATGCATAAGGCAGGAAGAACCTGGAATCCGCGCATTGCCGTCGGATTTAGTGGATGGGACTTGATCAAAGTGTCGCATTTCTCCTGTAGATCTGGTAGTCTTGAGAAGATAAGATAATGGTCGATTTCTTCGTCGAAAACCTGGAGATAGGCGATAGTTTTGTTGACAGAGTGCTTAGCTCTCGCTGTAGCCTCTGCACGTTTTTATAGCCCACATGGGCCCAGCTGTAGTGCAATTTAAATCTGACACCTGTGTCGATGCTATGAAGCCTGATTGGCCAATTCGAAGGGTGTTCGGTGGACAATTGAAAATTCATAACTGTAATTTTGGAAAGGGCTTAACAAGATGGAGCTCTGCCTCTTCCAGCGTTTTCTACGAACGATCCTAAATGTTATGTTCTTTTATGAACGATGCGCCTTTATATAATTCCTTGATGTTCTTTTAGACGTAGTAATTTCGTGATGTTCTTCTATGAACGATACTAATCCCTCGATGCTCTTCTATTGTGCAGTTGTAATTACCTACTAGCTAAGCATTGTCTCTTATGGAACAGTTATAAATTACCATCCACTAGCTAAAGTACTGTCTTTTATTAAGCAGCAATTACGATGTACTAACTAAAGTGTTGTTTATTGAGCAGTACCATTCCCTAAAGTGTGGTTTACAATATCTGAAGAGCTTGTTAGTTACTGTTTCAACAACAGTCCCAGAGAAGGCCATATCGGAGCCCACCAAATTCACACAATCATTGTCAGATTTTGTTATTTTCCAAAGAGTTCAAATCATGGAGATTCATATACTATCTAGCTTTGTTCTTTGTAATTAATCATCATTTTGGAGCCGTGGATCATGCTTGGGTGGGTTGGTCCTATAAGGAATAGCGATCTGGGATACGAGAGAAAAACTCACCAATTGATAAGCCAACGACATTGTCTAAGGAAATCCCCAACGAATCACTCAATGAGTAACTCAGTGGGTTCCCAGACATAGTCGAAGTTCTTGAAACCAAAAATTCACCGTTGTTGATGGAGAGAGTGACGCAGGGGACTGAAATTTTTCACCTGATGGAGTTCTCAGAAGTTCCGCTCGGGGCCACACACTGAGACTTTCAAGGGTTTTGGTGGTATTGTTGGATAGATAATCTATCTACTTAGTGGAAACTCAATGTTCGAAGGCTAAGAGTTCACTTCTGAACAGTGTTTCGGTGCAGCTTTTTGTGGGGGTTTTAGCCCCTCTTCACAGGAATTGATGTCACGAGCTCCGCAAGCCAAAACTCTTCCACCAGGCTTCTAAAGTAAATAAAATCACTATAATGGATCCTACAAGTACCTCCTTCATCAGAGTTTTTTCTACGGCTCATACCATGCAACAATGTACAGACCTTGTATTTGATCCCACAGATTATAGGCCATTCTCAATCCAACCTCACACATCGGGACACAAACAGTGGCAAATAACCAAAGAGTGCGGGATATTGTATACGTATGAGACCATCAAATGATCCTGTTCAATCATAGTGAACAGACAAGGTGAGGAAAAGTGTTTTGGAGGATAATTAAGCATAAATCAAACAAAGTAAAGCGTTAAAACATGACTGTGGATAGTACAAGCAACAGCTCTTACAAGTTCAATTTAGTTCTTCTCCAGTGTCTTCTCTTAGCGTTGTAACGGATGGTGTTACCAGTTCTAAGACGGATCCACTGTGGCAATGGACGGTTCTGGTTCTGGGCCTTAGCCAATTTCTGCTTGGTCTTGAAAGACTTCTGGGACTGCGGATGGAGTGTTAGTAAGCTTGCTGGTGTTTAAGAGTCGAGTTCAGCAACTTCCACGTGAGAATGGTGACTGGCTGTGGCCTGTGTGCCGTTTTGTGGGTCTTTAATTCCTTGGAATTTGAGGTAATCTGTGTGATTCTTCTCTTCAAACGGGGGACTTGTGGTGCTCCCCGATACTGCTCCTAACGTGGTCCCTGAGGCTCGTGTGGTAGCCTCATAAGGTATTTTCTCTCTCGTCATCTATATGTGTTCTTTTGCTGTCTGGAAAACCCGGCGGTAAAGCCCTGGACGTGAGCTTTTTGCCCCATTCTTCATGTGTGTGTGTGCTGTGTGCTCGACTAGTCTCTTCACGGTACGTACAGGCATTGTTGCTTTTTTGAAATCGTTGATCCACTGAAACAAGCTGCTTATGGTGCCCGTTGTGAATGTTGAGCTAGTAATTTTTCGCTGCCGCCAACCCGCGCACGTGGTGTCCGGGTGTGAAAATCTCTGCAGAACACAGACGAATTCGCGAAAGCCGCCGCCCGCGCCTGGCGGGTTCAGTATGGGGTGTCCGGGTGTTTTCTGATGGTGACTGTCTCGGTATTCGCGAGCGGTGGAGATAGGGCAGCGCAGTCTCAGTCACGTGCCTGTAGTAAGGGCAATGTCGATCCACAGTTGGGGCTCCGCGCTCGCTCAACACTTTTTCAAAATTTTCCAGGCACACGCACACAACAAGACCTTCAAGCTCTGGTTTCTCAATATCACCAGCTCAAAATGACCAGAACCTCTGTCCTCGCTGACGCTTTGAACGCCATCAACAACGCCGAGAAGACCGGTAAGAGACAGGTCATCATCAGACCATCCTCCAAGGTCATCATCAAGTTCTTGCAGGTTATCCAGAGACACGGTTACATCGATGAGTTCGAGTACATCGATGACCACAGATCCGGTAAGATCGTTGTCCAGTTGAACGGTCGTCTCAACAAGGTCGGTGTCATCTCCCCAAGATTCAACGTCAGAATCGGTGACATTGAGAAGTGGACCGACAACTTGCTCCCAGCTAGACAGTTCGGTTACGTTATCTTGACCACCTCCGCTGGTATCATGGACCATGAGGAGGCTAGACGCAAACACGTCTCTGGTAAGATCTTGGGTTTCGTCTACTAAGTAGATTGCATTCAGGGTTTAATCAAAATAAAAGCTTGTAAATTTAGGTTCAAAGAGCTTGTAGAGTGCCAGTGGGCAGTGAAGTTGGTTGATAACAATTAACGCTCATTGGCGGTTGTCCTGAGACTCAAACACAATATATCCGTGTAATATATCCGTGTAATACATGCCTAATTATCTATGCCAACCTCCCCACAGAAGATATAGTATAGCCTTCTTGACAAGCACCTGCTGCCCTAAAGCCTCGAATCACGTGCTCCAGATTAGGGCAGCCAGCGCCCCACTAAAAATCGCGAACGCGGTTAGCGAGCCCGCGAAAAATCCCATCTGTGTTGGCCCTTCCCAATTCTGCCGCTGGCAGTTTGGGAGGTTCGCGGAGGCTCGCGCAGGACGCAAAACTTTTTGCTGAAAAACTCGAAAGCCACTCAAAGACATCAAGAGAAGGCGTTGTTTATCACGACACAGAATACCAATAATGTCTGGTACGTGCTATCCGACAGCAGAACTTGTATGAAGATCAACAGGAGAGAAAGACCCACCCATCAGAGAAAGAAATACGCACTTTGATCCAGATACCGCCAATCTGGAATCCAACCGAAAGCACACCCTCAGCCTCCAATAATCACCAAGACTCCCATACCTAACAAGTGCACACGGAGGCATCCACTGCAACGTTTTGGTGTGCCTATTGCGCGTTGTTTGGCCATATAACCGATATCGAACAAGACATCTCTAACTCCATGTTGATCTCAGCCCTCATCTGCCCAACGCAAAGGCCAGTTTACTAACATTACACAGCTAACGTTACTCTCGGTCCACAGGTTCGTGACGGCTCCCAGGTCTTTGGTGTTGCCAGAATCTTTGCCTCTTTCAACGATACTTTCGTCCACGTTACCGACTTGTCCGGTAAGGAAACCATTGCCAGAGTCACTGGTGGTATGAAGGTCAAGGCTGACAGAGACGAGTCCTCCCCATACGCTGCCATGTTGGCTGCCCAGGACGTCGCTGCTAAGTGTAAGGAGGTCGGTATCACTGCCGTCCACGTCAAGCTTAGAGCTACTGGTGGTACCTCCACCAAGACCCCAGGTCCAGGTGGTCAGTCTGCTCTCAGAGCTCTTGCCAGATCCGGTTTGAGAATTGGTAGAATTGAGGATGTTACCCCAATTCCATCTGACTCCACCAGAAGAAAAGGTGGTCGTCGTGGTAGAAGACTCTGAGCGGGTTTTATGTTTTTGCTACATCAAACTTGCTTATTTCTGCTGTCTTCATCCTACCGTTTATGCCTTAAAAAACTCCATCATCTTCCATCAACACTCACGCACAGGTCTGAAGTGATCTGTGCACCTTTTGCGACTTGTTTTTAATGAGTTTCTAATTGTATGTTACAATAAGCTAGTTGTATTGTAGTTCATGAGTATTAAAGGTTCGTTACAAATGCAGATTTTCCATCACACTTTTCTGGTGTTTGACTTGGCGAAGAGGTTCGCCCCAACAACTTCAGACCAGCTCACCTGAATGCTAAGCTCATCGCTGTCTTCGTGCGAGCTCAATCTCTCCGCCTCTCTGTCTCTGGCGATGAGGAATGATCTCAGCAGCCAAAGGGAAATGGCAGATGCCAGATAGACACAACCACACCAGATGGCAGGGTACTTATATATGGTAGGATCGGTGTTTCCGTCAGCTGGAGCACGGCCTCTCAGTTTGATGCCAATTATTGGGGAAACACACCCAAATGAACCAACAAGTACCCAAACCATACTCAGTGCAACCTCAAGCTTTCTCAGCCCAACAACACGTGCACCCAGCGAGCCAAAGAGGGCCCAAATGGAGCCCATGGTTCCACCCTGGATCAATGCGAATGCTATAGCAGTAGCTAGATTTCTTGCTGGGATCCACATTGCAAAGCAGAGAATAGCCACCAATGTGTGTACAACAATGGAGGTAGTCACTGGGCCGTATCTATCAGCGAGTCTCCCCACAGTGGGACGACCAAAGACGATACCAACAGAGATCATACAAGACACCACGGAGCCCTGGTGCGCTGTGTAGCCCAATGAGATGGTGAAATCGGCCAGGTTGTACATGATAACGACGTAGCCTAGCTGGGTCAGAGCAACATACGCAGCAAAGAACCAGAACACTTTCTGTGAAAGTAATGAGTTATCCCACACTTTCATATTTGTCTGGATCTCTGCGTGTCTTGTGCGCACCAGGATCAGTCCAAGGCAAACACAGCTTAAGCACATGATGGCCTGGATGATCAGAGCCCATTTGAGGCCCCATCTTTTGATGATGGCCTGTATACCCAAGTTGAATATGATACCACCAACACCACTGCCAGCAGCGGAGATGGCTTGAGCCAGGGATCTCCTTTTTCTGAACCACTGAGGGATAACGGTCATAGCAGGTATAGAAATGAAGGCCAATCCGAACCCGATCAGAACACCCTGAGTTAAATAGATTTGCCATAGTTTCTTACTGAAAGCCGCAAGCATCAGTCCGCAGAACTGGAAACAGGCACCGAAAGCAATAGATTTTCTCAACCCAACAACACGGACAACAAGCTTCAGCAGAGGCGCAAGTAGAAGACCACAACCGTATGCCAGACCTCCAATTGCAGCGTAGTCAAGTTTGGAAGCGTTGTGGAAAGTGTCAAATTGGAGATAATGGGCCAAGTACGCCGCATACGCTGAGTTGGAGGCCCAGGTAGCACAATTGAAGAAGAACACCGCAGCCACCGTCATCCACCCGTGGAGGCCACCTTCAGGTACAGAGATCTGTTCTGGTGACTCTTTTGATTGTAGTTCTCGCACATTGGAGCACTCTTTCTTGAGGGCTAGTTCTGGGTCCGAGACAGATACCGGAATTGAGTCTGGAAGCACTTTGGGAAGCGCAGGCATGTGGTGAGGTCCAATATGTTTGTATTTATACCAAATATGAGGGTAAATCCCCTTTATGACTCCAAATTTCACAGATATTCCTCTTAAATTGAGAGACAGAATTAGTCATCGATGCAGTACGTAGTATATCATTTTTTCTCCCCGCGAAGTTGATGCAATAAACGACTCGAATAATACCGAGAAATGACACCCAAATCTGGTGAAATTGATTCTCAGTCGATATAAAACGGAGATTCTTTTCACGTGGTATACATCGAACTTCACCATCGTTTATATATCTATATATATACCCTGTAATATACTTCAAATTTTAAATAAAGCCCATATACGTCGATGGTAAAAAAACGAGCATGCCTCGACGCGGGGTTGTGATACTAGAGGATTATGTTATAAGACTCTTCTGCCATAAGCAGTAAAGTTCCCTGCTTAGGTGTCTTCTACTGGTTTTTCAGTCTTAATTGATATTGTGGGAGCTCATGAGGTTTTAAGATGCAGAAATCTCGTTGTCGTTGTCCGATGTGTTATTGATAAGCGTCCTGGAATCGGCAGAGGACCCTTTTTATCCTCATTATATGGGCTTTATTCAAAATTTAAAATATAAGTGGTATAATTATATAAACGAGAATATGTTTGTCTTGACATCATATGGGCTTTATTCATAAAAAATAAACCGTATATAAACCACGGTGCGCTTCAATATAGTGTACCACCTGAAAAACCTTATCCCCTGGTTTTGTGCTCCCATTGTTATAAAATGTACTTTTCAGCATCACAGTACAATTATGGGAATTTAAATACATTTCCCCTGAACCAGTCAGTTTCCCTTTATCAACTCAGGCTATGTCGAACAAAACAACCCCACATACATATTTCGCCAGGAAGGGCAAATCACAGCCGATGTCTCTTTTGGGCGATGCGCTATCTACCACCCATAACGGGAACACGCTCTTGCCGCCACCAGAAACCTAAATTGGTGGAGGAGATAGTATAAATACACCAGGTATCCAGCTGTTTACTATGATTTTACCGGTGGTCAATTATCGGTGGAGGAAAAGGCCTGAAATCAACAATGAACCGCATCCCTCCTCTCCCAAAACTCGACCATGCGGCTCTCCCGCACTTCACTACTTCCTCTTCCTCCTTCAAGTCCGATCTGGACAAGTGGGAGAAAGTGTGGAAACCGAAAGTCAAAACTTACCAAGATGTGCTCGCTTCTGCTCTCCCTGAAGAGTTTCTTGCTCCTGCTGATCTCGTCCCAGAAGACCTTGACTCTGGCCATTTCAATGCCACTTTGATTCCCCCAAAAGTCCTCGACGAGGAGACTCTGGCCATCACAGAGCTCCCAGCAAATGCCATCGCCTCCGATATTGCTGCTAAGAAATACACTGCTGTCCGTGTCCTCACAGCCTTCATCAAACGGGCCACAATTGCCCACCAATTGACCAATTGCGCTATGGAGATCTTCTTCAACGAGGGTCTTGCACGTGCTGCAGAGCTCGACGAGTACCAGGCCAAGACTGGTAAGACAATTGGCCCATTCCACGGAGTTCCAATGTCCCTCAAAGAGCATCTTGATTATCCAAACCACATCACACACCGTGGGTACGTATCTCTCCTTGAGAACATCCCAAGTGAATACGCAACCACCTCCCAGATCTTGTACGATCTCGGAGCAGTATTCTACATACGTACCACAGAGCCCCAATCGCTGATGCATCCTGACTCTCTGAACAATATCACCGGCCGTGGAAGGAACGCTGTCAAGACCAGCATGTCTCCTGGAGGCTCTTCTTCTGGTGAGGGAGCCCTTATCGCTATGAAAGGCTCGTCCATGGGTGTAGGCTCTGATATTGGTGGCTCTGTGCGTTTCCCTGCTGCTTTTAACGGTATCTGGGCGTTGAAGCCAAGCTCAAGACGTATGAGCTCTAAAGGTGCCTATGGTGCGTTTGATTCAATGGCTAACGAAGGTGTCCTGTGTACTCTTGGCCCAATGGGAAACACTGTCGAGGATATTGAATGGTTCATGAAGCACTACATTGGGAGTGAGCCGTGGCTGAAGGACCAGGACTGTGTTCCAATCCCATGGAGAGATGTCAAGGATAAAAGTCCTGAAGATATTACCATTGGACTGGTGTTCGACGACGGTGTGGTTAAACCACATCCTCCTAATGTTAGAGCAATGAAGCTGGCTGAGATGAAATTGAAGGAAGCTGGCTTCAATGTCGTAACATGGGAGCCACACAGAGTCATTGACTGTGTTGAGATTGTCAACGCTCTGTATACAGCTGAAGGAAACATCGCTGCTAAGGAGAAGCTGGATGAATCTGGTGAACCACTGGTTCCTCTGACCGATTACTACTTGACTGTTGGAAGAGGCGATGAGGGCCTTACCACTGCCGAGTTTATGACATATGTCTGTGACAGAGATATTCTTCGCCAGGAATACCTGGAGTTATTCAACTCTCGTGGCGTTGACTTCGTCTTGGCCCCCACATATGTTGGAGTTGCTCCTAAGCCATCTGCTCCAAAGTATTGGGGATACACTTCTTTGTGGAACATCATGGATGCTACAACTGTGACTTTCCCCTCTGGATTGTATGCTGATAAAACCGTTGATCTGAAAGAGAAAGACTATGTTTTCCGTAACCAGTATGAAGAGTACGAGTATGGGCTGTACAACCCAGAGGAGTCTGATGGCTTGCCAATTGGTTTGTCTTTGGTTGGAAGACGCTACACTGAAGAGGCGGCACTGAAGGTGTCCAAGATGGTTGTTGAAGCTTTGAAGTAGGGTACTGTATAGTAAATCCACCAATTTGACTTGTGAACTGTGTATCCAATAGAAAACTACAAATCCTCTTGTAAACCCATATTCCATCTATCCTATTCCCTACACAATGCTGTATCCCAAGCCAAAACAAAAACCAAATAACCCCCCACTGTACCCCAAAAATCATCTCGCAGCCTTACCTCCCCATCTCTCATAGCCAAACAACCCCACACCCGTTAATATCAAGCCAATGGACTGTGTGGTTGTGATGGAATTTCCAGCGTACGCAATGCTCACCACAATCACCGTGATCTTCTTCATCATACTGGCAATTGAGTAGCTCACCGCAGGAATAGCACCGAGGAGATGGAAGACAATAAGTGATTGGAAGAAGTGTGCAACTCCATTCACGAAGAGGAGCGACCAGGGAATGAAAACTACGTGTGCCTCTGTGGCGTCTTCCAGTGCAGGCTGGACCCTAATGAAGTGTGGTGCTTCGATGTAGAGGAACCAGGGGAGTGAGAGAAGCCCTCCAATGACAGAGCAGTAGAAGAGAATGGTGAGCTTGTCGTACTTGTTGCGGATCTTCGGGAAGGAAGGTAATCCAGACTTCTCAACCTCTATCTCATACGAGCGTGCTCGTAGGGAGAGCTCTTTCTCCTTGGAAGCTGTTAGAGGAAGCACAGATGCCGGCTCAGACGTTGAGAGCGCAAGTGCAGCGTGGTCGTTCACGTTCTTCTGGTTGTACGTGAGGACTGTCTTCCCGTAGATGTTCTGTGCAACGAAGACAAAGAGTGAGAGACAGGCGTACAGGATGCCAATGGACCTGTTGCTTGCAGTTGTAGAGACGAGAGTCTCCTTCGTGTCGGCCACAACAATGAGCAGGATCCCCATCACCAGTGGGAGAAGTGACACATACGTTGATTGGGGGAAATGCACCTTGTAGACAAAGCGATATGTCAGCACGAGCAGCAGAGGAGATAATGTCTTCACACCGGCCACGGTGGAAACAGGCACCAACGCAGTAGCACTGTGTGAAAACAGCTTCCCCAGGAACTGGAAGCATCCAAGGGGCAAAACCGTGATGAGAATGTGCCTGGAAGGAGGCAGAATAGCCGGGGAGTCCTGGGTTGGAACGGTTCCTGGTGGAAACATCGCCGACACTGAGGGCATTGTCTTCGCTAAGAGAAGCGTCAGCACAGAAAGCAAGGAGACAACGGCAAACTGGAACTCGCCAAGGGCCAGAGGGAAGGGAAACTCGTTGAGAATGTGCTTGGTGACCTGCGAGGACACGGAGGACACGGCGTACCACAGCAGACACGTGAGAATCACGTGGATGTTGTGGAGCAGAGCAGCCATTTCTTCGCTCCTTTTCAGGTTTTGTGGTTTCTGGAGCTGCCAGGGTGCTCCTTTTCAGGCTTTAGGGCTCGTGGAGAACAGTAACGAGTGGAAGACCCCTTGAAACTTCTCTGTGGAGGAGACAAGGATCGTGATGTGCGGTGTGGACTGATAAGGCTCCTGCCTAAAGTGGTTAATAGCACACAGAACTGCACTTCGGTGAGGCTTTCGGGGCAGTCACGGAAGCTCCTTGTGGCTTTGGAGTGAGCTGTTTGTGCTGAGTTATTTAAAGAAAACAAAATAAGCCACATGGTGATGGTAAGCCTCCGTGTTGCCCTTACCCGGGGGTCCCGGTTGGTGTCACGTGTGATTATGTAATCAGGCACACCAGCGTGTGATTATGTAATCATGCCAACTACGTGATTATGTAATCATGCCAACTACGTGATTATGTAATCATGCCAACTGCGTGGTTGAACAGTATAAATATGTATTAAACGGCCTGGGCCTTAGGTTCCGGCTTGATCTCGCTGCAAGCACCAGTCTTGGCAGCCAGCTCAGCCTCAGCCTTCTCTTTCTCCTTTTGGGCAGCAGCTTCGTCCTGTCTCTTCATCATAGCCATGTTCCAGCCATGAACCTCGTCACTCTGCTTAACAAAGTGGGCAAAAGGATACGAAGGAAGAGTCTTAACAGGGGTATCCTCCTTGATGAGGCCCAAGTCTATCTGTCTCTGGATGAGGCCATCCAAGTATGGGAGAATGTGGTCTCTGAAGGACTCAAAGCCCTTGTACTTGATGATCTTCTCTGGGGCCTCGTACATAATCTTCTTGAGCAGTGAAGGCACCAATGGTTCGTCCTTCATCTCGTCGATGGAGTAGTAAACAGGGTGATTCGTGAAGATGATAGCCTTGGACTTCGGTAATCTTCTCAGTGTTTGTCTCTCAACACGCACGTTGAACTTGCGCTGGTCGACGCTGGAGTCCACCTTCTCGCCCTCTTTCAAACGGTACACGTTGGAGCAGAGCAGGTCATGGTCCCAAGTGCAGTACCAAGAAGCACGTTCAACAGGGTCAGAAGCAGTCATCTTCGAGAACCAACGTTCCATCGATTTTTTCAGCTTCTCCTCGTAGTACGGAACCTCGGTGTGAATTACGTCCAGGCTTCTACCAATCTTGTAGGAGATACCGAAGGAACCACCTGGGAACGGAACAGCAGCAGCAACAAGGTAATGCTGGCCATCCTCACGCTTCTGGACAACGTAGAAGTCCTCCTTGGCCATCTTGGAGACGTAGATCATAGGGTGTTCTTTCAGAGGCAGCGACATGTCCAGCATCTCACCAGTGAGCTCGTTCTTAACGTGGACACCACCATCAGTAGAAGTGAAAAGCAGAGGGTAACGCTTCAGCATGTGCTGCGTAACCATCTCCATCAACTCAACACACGAGTCCCAGGCCTCTGGTAGCCAATCAACGTTGTCCTTGCCGTACTCGTGGTAGATTCTCTCCTTCTCCTGGATATAGTGCCAGTAGTATTTATCCATGTCCAGCCAGTGGTTGACGTCGAGCTTGAAGATGGACATCGTCTGGTGGTATGGCCAACGGAATGGACGCCATGGTCTGTCGTCGTACGTCTTCACCTGCTCTGGTGTGATGTACAAAGGCGTAGGCTGTGGGACTTCGCCTTCGACGTACACTTTCTCCTTCTTTGGGATGGCCTTTGGTACACTCTTAGCAGGAACAGCTCCTTTGTTCTTGTTGATGATCTTCAGCAATGGCTGGTAGGCCAGTAAGGCCATCAGCAGCGTGATGAGCCCAATAATCACCGGTTCCATGTTTAGGGGTATTAGTGTGGTGCTCCTTACTTGCAGTTTGTTCAAGAGTATTGCGCCCCGGGTGCGTACTGTTATATATGTGTGTAAAGCCTTCAACCCTTCCGCAACTGATAAGTAGCCACCTCCCAGTTATACTTCTTTGGGTAATAGCTGCGGTTGAACACGCCAGATCACAGCCCCAGAGAAGAAATCGTACGCGGGAGAATGGCATCTTTCCCATGTAAAACTGAAAGGGCCGGGATGACATTTCCTATTTAGGCGATCCTGTCCAGAAGCAAGCAACAACTTCACTGTGGGGGATTTTGCGCTTCTTCGAGGCCGTGAACGCGGACAAAAAGAACAATAGAAGTGTCATACGACTTTCCAAAACAAAATACACAACGAAATCGAAAATAAGACCACTTTCCAGCCACTGTTGTTGTTGTACCTGACGTCAGGGCCAGAAACGCTGATGTGGCCCCTACCGCTGATAAGGATTCGCGAATACGGGGTTCCGTCAGCACCCGGACACCATGGACGATCGAATTCGAAGCCGGAACACACGAACTAGAGCTGAAACACCTGTTTCAACAATATTTCAATTCCAGGCAACGAACAAGAACAAGGACACCAAGCAGGCCAGAGAACCAATTGGACAAAGACAAAGGGGACAGTGTCGTAAAGACACGAGCCAATAGTCAATGTTTTAATGGCTCTCCCTTGATGGCTACAAAAGGGAGGCAAAGTACGAGACCGGATCATAATTGGCTCTGTATTTCCTTGAGCACTGTAATGATCCGGCCATGAAGAAGAGAATTCGAAGGGAATCCAACATGCCTTGAGGCAAAACTGAAGCTATGTAAAGTCATTTCAGGCACACCAAAGCAGCATTAGCGGAAAACATATCAAACAAAGTCGTAAGCAAATCATAAGCAAAAAACAAAACGGGGAATCAAAACTTTTTAATCGTCCTGGACGATGGTACCCTTCTCAGAGACGTAGATACCGTCCAAGAACTTTCTGATATCCTTGTTTCTGACTCTGCAGATCTGCTGGACATCGGCACAAGTCTGGGAAACGTCCTCAACAGAGTTACCAGAGAGAACAATCTCGTCCTTGATGTTGGTGGAGTACTCAACGTCAACGCCCTCTCTGACTGGCACCATTCTGACCTGCTTGTCACCCAAGAAGTTTCTGATCTCGATGAACTTCTGGCCGTCCTTCTCAACAGTGTTGACGTTGATTGGGAAATGCGCATACACGTATCTCATCTTGTACTTGTAACCCTTGGTGACACCGGTGATCAAGTTGGCAATGAGGGACTTGACGGTTCTGAGAGCAGCAACGTGCTTTCTGTCACCGTTGTGGACGGTGATCTTGATAGCCCTGTCGGAGATCTTGGTGAAGGTAACATCAATGTGCTTGAGGTTCTTGTTCAAGGTACCTCTTGGACCAGTGACAATGACGTCACGGGCCTTGATCTGGACGGTAACGCCAGCTGGGATGTCGAGGATCTGGTCGGTTCTGATGTACTTCATTGTTGTTTTTGGTGGGTTTTTTGGTTGTTTTGTGAAGCTTCTAAGGGTGAAGGAGGTGAGAAAGTGCGAAAAGTGAAAAATTTTTCCTTTCACCACGCGAACAGAAAAAAAAAAATCGCGAAGCGCAGTGTGGTGTCCGGGTGTTAAAACTTCTGGTAAGGCCACGCTCAGGGCAGTCAGCTATTCCATCACCACGGATTTTGTTTCAATTGTAGGCATTCTGTGGAGCTCTGGTGAAGCTCTGAGTCCCTGTTTTGTATTAGAACCTCACTACCAACTCGTTTGCAACAAGCGTGCCGATATGTGATAGTTTGGTATTCGTAGGAGAGTTGGTGTAGGCTGGGGGTAAGAACATATTGACAGTGTTAGAAGCCTTGTAGTCAGGCCACTAAAAACCAGCGAATATGACTGATCTTCAATCGCTGTGGACTGTCACAACTGTGTATAGAGCGATAGCTACTGGCTTGTTTCAGATGGCAGGATTGCTGAAGTGCTGATGACCCTCTGGGACGGAACTCCACAGCGATACTACGGCCATTATTCGAGGGGGGAAGACGAAACTCAAGATCCTGCGATCAAAAGATATACCAACGTCATTGGTGCCGCATATTGTATCAATTGAGCTTATCAGCTATCTTATGAGTGAGTTGTGTTTGTATTCTGCTTCCTGGAGGCGTAAATCTTGAAACATGCTTTCCTCGAGACAGCGTCGAAGTCTCCATATTCAGCACTGACAAAAATAGAACCCAACTGCTCAGACTCGCTCCTTTATCGGCTATATCCGAGAGAGTAATCAGAGTTATGCTCAATTCCCATATGGATCACCTTGGGAAACATCTTCGGAGGCGATCTAGAGTTTTCATATTAAATACCCGCCTTGCTTATAATTCCCCCTGTCTGCCAGGTTTGAGGGGTCATACAGGCATCTTTCGCTTTGACTGGTCAAAACCTCAAAAATAGGCCTCGACTGCTAAACTGGCTACTAAACTGATACCGAGGCCACTTCCCCACCATTACACCAAATAAAATCGCCGCACGCGTACCTTCACCGTTGGAGATAAGCCCACTGTTCACGCGTATCTCGCACGCACCGCAAATCTCATCCATCGACGCATTTAGCACCCGTTCGTTTACGCGGGATGGAAAGACAACTTCTTTTGGTGTAATTGCCAAGTCTGGAGATACCATCAACTCGAGAAACGTAACCAGAGTTCTGTGTTTTGTGGGGGAGCTGGGCGTGCCAAGGTATCTAAAATGTCTCGCATATGACACAACGGTTCACTTTACGTGGGGCTCGTTGACAGATCTCTCGGCAAATTTGTGTGGTGAGGTTTTCTCAGCAAAGTGGTCTTTTCCAAGATAACAGGGCCTTGAGTTTGATCGTCGTAGCTCCCGTTATGCCGAGCCGTAGGCAGATCTGCGCAGCCCCCAACCAAGGCATAACTGCACCAAGGGGATGGTTTACCGGCTTTATCTGGTACTTCCACGTGTAGAAACGGCTCTGAATATTAGCTTTTAGATCAGCGATCAATGACGTCTTTGGCCAGAATCATACGCTGGATGGCTAAATATGGAGTTGGAGGATGCTGAGATCCCTTGTGAAACACCATATCTGTACACCTTACCAAAACTCTACCTGAGATGTGTATAAGAAGGGGATGGTATCTACTTTTTTGCACCAGAGATGTATGTTGAGGAATCATCTATAATCTTCATTATCACTACTCCAAGATGAAGTCCCTTCTGAACACCATCGCTCTCGGTGCCTCCATCGCTTCAGCTGCTATGCCCCCAATCACTTTTGACATTCTACGTGGTCCCAACTATCACAATGCCGTTAAAGGTGATTTCCCGCCTTTGATGAAGTTTGTTGATGCCGTCTCCGATTCCTCTGATACTGTTCCACTGGATATCCAGAACATGGGCGTGTTCTATGCGGTGAACATTACACTTGATGGTCAGACAGTTGAGGTTCTGCTAGACACAGGCTCCTCGGATCTCTGGGTCATCTCTGCTGATGCTCAGTATTGTGAATATGATGATTCCAAACACTCTGATAACGTTGGAGCAAAGATGGTGAGAAGAGATGACACCAGCTTGTACACTTGTGACTCTAAAGTGTCGGTCAGTACCATTAGTGACTTCAAGGAGAATGGTCTTTATGATACCTCGAAGTTCCAAGACTCTGGAAAGTTCTTCCACATCCGCTACGGTGACTACAGCTTCGCTGAAGGTACCTATGGTACTGCTCAGATCGGCCTTGGAGGTGCCAAGGTTGACAACTTCACGCTGGCTGTTGCCAAGATCACAAACTCCACTGAAACCGTCTTTGGTATCGGTTTTGAGGGTAATGAGGCTTCTACTAGCAGCATCATGGAAGATCACGGTGGTGCCTTCACCTACGTCAACTACCCTGTTGCTTTGAAGAACGCTGGCTATATTGACAAGGCTCTGTACTCTCTCTCCATGAATGCTGACAAGGGCGAGGGTACTCTTCTGTTCGGTGGTGTTGATAAGAATGGCTACAAAGGTGATCTCGTTACCCTTCCAATGGATAACATCTATGCCGAATACGGTTATAAGAACCCAATCACTTTCAACGTCATTCTGGAAGGTTTGACTTACTCTGATGGTTCCTCAGAATCTGATGACATTCTTGGTGGTTCAGTCTCTGTTCTTTTGGACTCTGGCACTACTGATTGTTTGATTCCACAAGCTGCTGTTGACTATATTGTCCAGAAGCTTGATGCAACATACAACGAAACCTACGGTATGTACGTCACGGACTGTTCCAAGGGCCTGAATGAATTCCTGACTTACAAGTTCAACGGTATCGATATCAAGGCCCCGCTCTCTGACATGATGATCTCTTTTGATGATTCTGGATCTCAGTGCGCTCTACTTCTTGCTGGTACTCTTGGTGATACTAACATTCTTGGTGATGCATTTTTGAAAGCTGCGTACGTTGTCTACGACTTGGAGAACTACGAAATCTCCCTCGCCCAGGTCAAGGACTGAATGACTCAGCCATCCTGGTGATGAGTTTTGAGCCACCAATTTTATTGATATCTTATATACCATACTTAAATGTTTCAATCTCCTCTAGTGATCAGAGTAGTGAGGAAAGGGGCCAAATTCTGTGCATACACCAATGATTATATAATCTCTGACGTAATGCGAAAGAGCTTGATGACATTATCACTGACGTAACATCACCCGACACAACCGCATTTCCTACATCAATTGATGGGGTTATGACAGAAATCTCTCGTGGATACCATCAAAAGCATTTCTACAGGCCTCAGATCTAAGTCATTCTTTCATTCATGAACAAGGGCAAAATCTAATTCACTTCTTACCCTGAGCAGCAACAGCAGCAGCTCCGGCAGCAGCAGCCTCTGGGTCCAAGTAGTAAGATGGCTTGGTTGGCTTCAACTGCTCGTCCAACTCGTACACCAATGGGATACCGGTTGGGATGTTGAGGCCAGCAATGTCAGCGTCGGAGATGTTGTCCAAGTGCTTGACGAGAGCTCTCAAAGAGTTACCGTGGGCAGCGATCATCACGGTCTTGCCCTCGAGAAGCTCCTTGGCGATGGTGTCCTGCCAGTATGGGAGCATTCTGTCAATGACGAGCTTGAGCGACTCCGTCTTTGGCAAAACGTTTGGATCAACGTCCTTGTAACGGATGTCGCCAGCCTGGGAGTACTTGGAGTCCGCCTCAATCTCTGGAGGTGGCACATCGAAAGATCTTCTCCAGGTGGTGAACTGCTGCTCACCGTAGGCAGCCAAGGTCTCGGCCTTGTCCTTACCTTGCAGAGCTCCGTAGTGGCGCTCGTTCAGTCTCCAGGATCTGTGAACGTCGATGTAGGCGAAACCGGCCTTCTCAAGAGCCAAGTTGGCGGTCTGGATAGCACGGGTAAGCTTGGAGGTGAAGAGAACGTCTGGGGTGAGACCGGACTCCTTAAGAAGCTCACCGGCTCTCTTGGCCTCCTCAATACCCTTCTCAGAGAGAGAAACATCGACCCAGCCGGTGAAGAGGTTCTTCTCGTTCCACTCGGACTGTCCGTGGCGCACAAGGATAAGTTTTGGCATTGTGTTTGTTGTAGTTGTGGTTTGTGGTTTTGTGAGAGTTGTGGTGTGTTTTGTTCCGGTTTGGCGAGATGATCACTTGCTTTTATACGCTTCGCGAGCCATCAGGAGCTGGTTTCGGCGTCTGGTGGCGGCCGGGATTCGCGCGAACACGTGACCACTTTTGAGTCACGTGACAATCACGTGCACGGTTTTCCGCGAACATGTCCGTTCTCGATAGGCACGTTGGGGATATTTACGCTAGATAACCTCTATATTGGAGGCGAAAAAGCGTTTAACTGGTGATAATTGTCTTGTTGACACACTCAGGGAACACACAAACTAGCCACAGATGACGATCGCCACCAACACGCTCATCCTTGCCGGGATCAGCGCCGACAAGCTGGACGACAACGTGTACATCAAGGCTCTCCAACAGCTGCTTCTGGACTCGCTGGTGAGCACAGAGACCACTCAGTTCATCATCCTGCGAAAGTTCAGGCGCATTGTGCTTGTCTTCGATACGCAGGAGACTGCACAGAAACTGTACCCTATCTACAAGGATTTTTCCCACCAAAATGGTGGCTTCACTGTGGGCTATTCTCTCCACGACTATAACCATGCCATTGAGAACTATCTCCAGCTGCCAAACAACAGCCGAATGTTCCTGATATCTCCACCGGCGTCGCCGCCTGTTGATTTTGACTACGACCAGGAAGAAGAAGAGCCCAACAAGCACCAGATTTATACACATGAAGAGCTGCAAGAGATCTTCCTCAAGAATAACCAAGAGCTACGAGACCTGTTGGAGGTCAACCATAACAAGACACAGTACTCCGGTAAGCACTTGAAGAAGATCCTCGAGTTTGAGAAGGAAATTGTGCTCAATGATAGCGACTCTCCAGACAAACCGAGAATCATTCTCCATCCTGTCAATGGTGAGAATGACCATCTCATCGGTAAGGCTATCAGGTCGTTCAAGACCTCGTTACCACCAACTTCGGCATTCGATGGAATCACAGACGATGAGTGTGTTGACGATGAGGAGGACGAAGAGTACCTCGCCTACAAAGCTCAGCTGCAAAGTGCAGCATCACAGTGAACTGGTCTATGATGCAGTGTACATTATCATGATGATGTCGATAATATACTCGCTGTTGATTAGAATTACTCAATAATTCAAATTGCTGACGTCTGCTACTCTCATGTAGGAGATGTATATACCGCTCTCATGTTTTTGATATATAATATGACACAGGACTATGATTCAAAAACTCAATATGCAAGTGATGCTAGGAAATAAAGGCAAGACATAAGCTTCCCAACCAAATAAGTTGAACATGAAAGCAAAATAAACCGTAATAAACAAGTAAAGACAAAAAGCAACCAGTTGAAAACTCACATAAAATCATAGCAGAAAGCAAAGAAACCACATCATCAGTATCGTGAGGGTTTGGAGAAAGCTGGGAAAGCAGAAGACGACGTAAACAAAAACCAACCCATTATAAATATATCACACATACGAAACAACAAAAAAACGTCTAACGATTACTTCAGTAGCTGCCAATGTTGTAACCACCACCAGAAGCTGTACCTCCAGAGTGTTGTTGAGACTGGGAGCCAGAGGTGTGGTGTTGATTGGCCTGTAGATCTCTCTCCACTTGAGCAAATACGAAGTTCACCATCCTCGTGATAGAACTCGCATCCATGTTCTCGTTCTCCAGCTCCTTGACGACTCTCTGTCTAGCGAGCTCGTACTGAAACCTCCCGTTCTGGTAGAACTGCATCATGTCGATCTCGGAGTCAGCACCTTCCGTAGTTTGTGGCTGTGACGTTGAAGACGCTGTCATACCCGGATACGAGGCGTAATTGGCCGTGGCAACTCCCTGGGCGTTGACCTGGTTCTGTGGAGGCAGCTGGACTGTTGAGGGGGCAGATATGGAAGTTGTAGCAGCGTTCCCACGATCATAAACCGTGTGTGGAGGATTTGGCGGGAAGTTGTAGCTGAACTTGGCAGATGTTGATGGAAGGGAACCGTACGGGAGAGGCTGTTGGTGGATGTGGCCAGAGGAGGATGGAGGCTGAGAAGCTGCCATGTATGGCGACTGGTTCGGCTTGACGTTAGAGAACTGTGAAGACCAGTCGCTGAACTGACTCTGGGAGTGTGGGAGAGAAGAATGGCCAGTTGTCGGTAGAGCAAAGTGTGAAGATGAAGAGTTCTGGAGAGGCTGGGTGCTGAAGGAATAGGAAGGCATCACGGCCTGTTCCTGGTACTGCAGGTACGGCTCCTGGTGGGCCTGCTGCTGCAACGAATACTGCTGCCTCTGCGGCTGGTGAGAATAATGGTGGTGATGATCCGGGTGGAGAGGCATGTTCTGTGTGGATGCTGAGGATGTCGAGTTGTTTCCATGGCTGCCGAGTTCGGTGATGGAGTCCTCCGGGGTTAACGAGCCCGAGTCAAACGAGCCCTTGTAGCCCCTTTCGGACCGGAGCTTCTTGCGCTCCAGAAACTCGTTTTTGTAGTACTCAGCGAGCGTGATTGACTCGTTGATCATGAGCTCGGAGTTGTGCCGCTCGAGGAACCTGTCGATCCAGTTCTTGCCCACCTTGAAGTAGGAGATGTCGAGCTCCGTGTGGGTCTCCTTGTGCTTCTCCTTAAGCAGGTTCTCGCAGATGGCGAGGATCTCTCTCTTTTGCGGGATGTGGTGCTGGTCCCGCAGCATCGTCTGGATCTGGCGCACGATGGTGTTCTCCTCGTCGTTGGTGAACTTCTGCTGCTTCTCGTGTGAGTTGCGCGTGTTCTTGAAGCCGTGGATCCGTCTCGACAGCGTCGTACGCGACACCTTGTACTTGTTGGCAATGGAGTTGATGGAGGCGCCCTTGTTCGTCGTGGCCTCCTCGATGGCGAGCCGGAAACGCTCCTCACGCTCGTTGTACTCCTTCAGCTTCTTGTCCGTGTACATCATGGGCGGGAGAGGACGTGTCAGAGGCGGAGGCAGCAGCGGCGCGGAGTAGTAGCCCGTAGTGAGATTTTGGCTGGTGATGCTGGTGCTGGAGTTGGTGTTGGTGGTGGAGTTGATGTTGAACGTGTTGAGGGAAAGCTGAACGGCCTGCGCCGGAAACGGCGGGGCGATTCCGGAGGACGTTGTTGGAGGTGGGCGGTGGCCGCCTTTTGTTGTTGATCGAGGACCCGTTTGGGAAGAGCTGATCTGGGCTGGGCTCGGGAAGTGGGCAGGCTGGGTTTTTCTGCTTTTGGCGGACAAACCGGAGGGGTTGGTGGGCGTTGAGCAAATGCTTTGTGTTATGGCAGATGTGCTTTAGTGTCCTTTCGTCTGCTTAAGTCTCATGTTGCTCGGGGCTGTGGCCCGGGGCGCATGCCGTTATATATATACTTGTCTGGAGGATGTGTTGTCTGAATTGGCCAGCCCTGAGCTTTGACACGGGGAAAGCCTTCTAGAACCCCTCTGCACGTGTCTCCGCCACTCGCACAGCAAAATCAGCAAACTACAACGCAGAAACCTGGTTGTACTGGACGAATTGGAGCAACCCACAGCCCCCACGTTATCACGGGCCTCTCTCAAATGCTAGTCATTCGTGTGCGAAGAGCGCTCCAGGACCCCACGATGACACCATCCTCAAAGCAGCTTCATGCACAGCCGCTGCAGCATGCAGCTCTATTATGCATCCGCCCGCGTCCAGACGCAGCCTACTGCCCAGATTACTCGCTGATACAAGCACAGGCTGGAAGTCCGCTCCGTTGCGCGCTGTGGGCTGGCGTGGAGAAGTGGGCAGATCCATCTCCCATCGCGCATAGATCTGCATGCTGTCAGGTGTCTTGTGCAGGGCAAAAAAAAAGAAAAAGGAAAAGAAAACCCCCAGGGAATCCGCTGACTTCTGAGCCATATCGGCTTTGAAGCCTTGTTGCAGTTTTTACGGCACAGTCCTATACTCTGCGCTTCTTGTACGAGAGGGAGCTCTTGCAACACACTATACTGCATTCACCGTTGGCCTACCCACTGTGAGCGCGCTGCGCGCCTCGCTGCATGTCCATGCAAGGTTATCGCCCACCGACCAGAGTAGTGGGCCGTTTGAAAGCTTATTCCGCATCTATCTGCAGTAGTCTGCAGATTAACGAGCCTCGAACTTCCGGAGACTCCCGTACTTCCCTAAACCTGGACACAGAGCTCCCCCAACGTCTGTCAAACTCGCGTGCTATTGTCTCTGATTCCTATTGCAACAGATTAACCAAGCTCTTCAAAAGCCCAACACTCAACACTTGTGCGCCAATCTCGCAGGCTCCTATCAGGATGCAGCCAAAATCTGATTAAAAAAGAAACTGCTCATCTCCGCTGCCCAAAATAAATACTGTGACGCGGGCTGAGATTGCTGTAGCGGGGACCTCCAGTTTACTGCCGTAATCACCGGTGAGGTCACCTAATTCCTCGTACGCCCACTTCCGCACTCATGAGATTGGAGCTGGGAAATTGGAGGTCAGTCTAGGCCGTTGAGCACGAAAGAATTCTCCCAAGGCTCGCGGCTGGCTGTGGGGGACCCCGGATATGAGCGCTACGGAGGCAGAGATCTTCACGGTGCAGCAAATCCGGATTTTTACGACAACAGCCCACCAATACTAAATTGGTTGGTGACTCACGGTGACTGTTGTGCTTTCTTTGCACGGCACCAGATCCAGCTGCAGTGCTGAGCTTAGTTATGGGTATTACGCATATCTTGTGCTGAAGAACCTTTTTTACCGTGATTTATTGTCGATGAGCATGATTTTTGGAAATCAAAGATCTAGGAAAGCAGATTAGCCGGCACGGCGGGAGTACAAAAAGCTAGTATAGACATACAGAGATTTTTTTTTCAGTAGGTACACAACCAAGTATACTGTCGTTTATATTTCGTTTACCTTAGATAAAGCCCATATTATGAATATGATGAAAAAAAATAAGAAAGATTTTCCGAGCGCTGCATATACTCTGTGTGAGCTAGTAATAACAGCCACGGGCCACATCACACTGTTTCTATTATTTGCCACGTCACATCCACTTATCCTACTTTTTTATTCGCTGTAGACAGCCTCATGTTCTCACAGCCAAATTGCGTCCCCCTTTGCAGCATTCCATTCTATGTTATGTGGAATTCGACGGTTACTCTCCTGATACTCTGTCTGCCATTAACCTCTTGCTGCCATTTTCTTCATATATATTTGCACAAATTTGTCCAAAAGCTTGACTTGAGTATAACTACAGGTGAAACTCTACGCTCCAGCCACTCATTATACTTCCAGCTCGCTGCCCTTCCTCCTCGTTGGTCCCGTTGCTATAACCACTCCCCCTTCAGCATTTGCTCAGGACTAGTAGACGTACCTCGTCATCATGCATCACTACGGTGAGGTGATCGACAACAAGCAAAGCGTATTTCCCGCACCACAGGAGTCGACCTAATTAAGCAGGCACAAACGTATGGAAGTAGTGTCACAGGCAAGAGTTGATCCAAAGCGCCCGAAGTTAGGACCTACAATAGTAAGATATCCGTCCATTGGTGAGGGGGCTCAGCTGAGTCATTTGGGCTGTATCATTTCAAAAACACGAAGGAAGAAGCAAAAGAGAAAGGCATGTCACATACCGATTATATATCCATTCAAACCTCTGACATCCGGCATTCTTAACAGCCTATATATTATATCAACAGCACACTCCATTCTAGACGTTACATTCTCCTATTCCCTTTGTCGCACCAGAATGTATAGCTTTTTGAACTCGACGTACTGCTGTGATGTCTAGTCTGACTCTACCAGATGAATCCTGCGATTTGCCGCACGATTATTCTGTTTACGACGAGAGCGCTATGTTGAGCGAGACATTAGTGTTTTAGAAAGGAATGGACAATTCAGTACCCTAGCACATATAGTTTATCGTTCAAGGATTGATGCCAGGGGATGGTTCTGGGAACTCTCTTCTCATTGAAATAAAAAATTGTCTTCTTTGAATATGAGGTCCTAGGAGGTCAAATTTGCTCAACACAAGGAATGCGGGCTACCGTATAGGTGGCTTTCAGTCATGTGCATTGGAAGTTGCCACTGGACCAAAATGCGGGCCCAGAAGTTGGTCAATTACAAAAAGTGCAGCCTGAAGGGCACTCGAATTGTTGACAAGAAATGCAAGTCCGCCAAACCTGGTAATTGTGTAAACAATAGAACGAAGGCAGATACCACATTTCTTGGTACAGAATTCAATTGGCCCATAAAGGGTAAACGGCCAGGCGCAGATCTCAGCATGTGTCTGAGACACATGTGCGTGCGTTTACGAGAAAACCCTCCTCCGCTATTTTTCGAGCCTGTTGTCGGATGTGGGCGGGCATCTCTCCGACTTCCGACCGCAACAGTCTTTTAATATCGCTTGTAGTGCTAAAAGCTGAAAAATCTCCGGGAGGAGAACGCCCAGAGTGATGTTAGAGTCCGAGGTTCCTGGGAGAGGATAATCCGCCCTTGAGGTCCGAAACTCTACTTGATCTGAACCCCTGAGATACACTAATTTCCCAAAAAACGCCTCCGACATCCGATCCCGCTGAACGTATATGTCGAATGCACGGTTGATCCCGCCTCACAACCTGTTTCATTAGATCATTAGGACCCCTAAACCAATTGTCTTCAAAGTCCCAATCTGATCAGCCCAGAGATCGTTCCATTAGACACGGACGCGGGCAAATACTCCCTCTCTCGTTTCCTCAGTCGTACAGCTCCTAATCCTCGTGTCGTCATAGTAATCCCAGGTTCAGACAAACATCAGACAATTTTTCTCGCATGTTCTCTGCCATGCAGGTCGTTTGTGCATACGCAGGCGCCTTTACTAGTTTCTGTGTGTTTGTAGGTTGCTTCACTCACAAACTGTGAGGAAGGACGAGGATAATACCCTTCACACCGTATAGGCCCTTCCCCGTGCCAACTGGAATGTGTGATGGAAGAATGGACTGAGTTGGACAACGATGTAGTAGTTGCCAGTTCTACGTTTGCGGAGAGATCTGAGGGATCAGAAGTTACGCTGATCGACACGCAGATGTGGTGTGCCTCTATAAATGCTCGGAAACTATCGGGATGGAACTTCATGTACAAAGATCAGATTCGAGAAACGGCAAATGCCTCTAAAAATACATGTATATTGTGTGTGATTCCCTCTGGATTCATTTTTCAGGATGAATGCATGCTAATTAGTACGTCATTTCTTGGACTTGACAGCCTTTTTGACAGCCTTCTTGGTGACCTTGTTCTTCGCGTCCACCTTCACTGGCTTCTTCTCGCCCTTCTCCTGCTTCTTCTCCTTCTTGGCAGCAGCCTTGGCCTTCTGTTGCGACTTCTTGATCTTTGAGGCCAGCAACTGAGGAACCTCCTCGTCCTGTGCCAGCTCAAGCAAACCTCTCTCGAACTTGGAGAGCTTGATGTTCTCTGGCAATCCCTCAACAGCCACAGCAGATGGTGTGCTTTCGGCAACAGCCTTCTTCTCGGTTGTGGCAACATCCTCGGCTGTGTAGGCGTTCTCCTTCTCGTACAATGGAAGCGCTGGAGAGTCGTTACTCTTCAAAAAGATAGCCTTGAGGTCCTCCTTCTCGAAATGCGCAATCACCTGCTCAATGACGCTGGCATTGACACCATCGATGCGTCCGAGAGAGATCACCAGGTTGTTGGATCTTGGCAACGTGTAGATGACAGAGCCGAGTGCCTTATTGACCTGGTTAACAACTGACTTGATGCTGAACTTGTCGCCAATCTTGATTGGAACGGGGATCTTGTTGGAGTCGTAGAAAGTCTTGCCCATGAGCTTAGGCAGCGACGTGACGAGGGAGTCGTCAGCGAGGAACATGTCGTACTTGGAGTACAATTGTCTTCTCTTCTCGTATTGCTTGTATGTGGTTTTGAGGTCGTTGCCGGTGATGATCTCGCCAAGGAGCTCGTTGAGCTCAGAGTTCTCAATCTCCTCCAAAAGATCCTTGTCAATGAGGTTGTCCCTAACGAGAAGAGCCACTGTTGGCTTGTCCTCCGACTCTGGCCTGTTCTCAATCTTGATCATCTTCGGCTTGAAGGTCTTTTTGGACGTGAAGAGGTCCTTCTTGGAGAAGGAGATCTGGATGTTGTCTATCAGCCCATCCTCAAACAGCTGGTTGCTGGAGTCCTGCTCGTCTTGCTTCTTTGTGATGAACTTCTTCAGCTCGGAGAGCGCCTTGGACACCTTGGTACTCGTCACAAGCGTGGAAGATGGCGTGGCTGTCTTCTTCTCCTGCGTAGCGATCTGGGAGGCATCCACATCCTCAACATCAGCAGCCTTGACGACTTTGCCCTTAGGCTTCTGTACCCTGCCTGGCTTGCTTGTCTGTGTCTTCTTAACAACCTTCTTGACCATTGTGACTGTTTTTGGTGCTTATCTTTACGCCTAATAATGGCAAAGCTGATCCCTCATCGCACGCTATTAAAAGTTTGTTGGTGCCAAAATTTTCGTGTGTGGCGCGTACCGATGGGAAGCAAAGGTCACGTGCTCTGCCATTTTCCGCACGGGTCAATAAGGCAAAGCTGGTTTCGCGAACTTTTGATCGGGGCCTTCCGAAAACACACAGAAACTGCCCAGAGAGGACTGCGTAGAGGGACAGTTCACACCTCTGTGAGAGAAAATGGTAAGCAACATGTGCCCGTGTTCTGTCTGTGGAATGGTGTACTAACAGTATGCAAAGGGAAGAAAGAAATCATCCGCCAAACCGGTCAAAAAGGTGGTTCAGAAGCTCGACACGACGTTCAACTGTCTCTTCTGTAATCACGAGAAATCCATCATCTGCACGCTCGACAAGAAGAACAATCTGGGCTCCTTATACTGCAAAATCTGTGGTCAAAACTTCCAGACAACGATAAACGCGCTTTCGAAGCCTGTGGATGTGTACACGGACTGGTACGATGCGACTGAAGAGGTAAATAACAACCCGAGTGGTGCTGAGGACGACGGCGAGGACGACGAGAAAGTGCAGAGACAAGAGGACTCGAAGTTCATCGAGGATGACGAGGAGGAGGAGGATGGCGATTACTCCGATTGAGCGGAAGCTGTATAGATAAACCCTTCGCGTTACTGATCTGGAGCTGTATAATAGAACATGAACCTTTCTGATGACAAATCGTATAAGAACATCGATTGAGCCATCTCAAGCCTGTATAATAGATCATGATAAGCACTTCACATTACTCCGCTTGGCATGATAAAGCATGATGAATCCATTACAAAGACAGCTAGAAGGCAACATTTAAGCTGTGTGATAGAACACAAGTACAAGGCTACTAACAAAATAAATACCTGACTTTTTTTAGTTTATTGCAAAATGTGGAAAGTAATGGATGCTTGTGGATGAATAGTGAGGGGGTCTGGAAGTCGATTAAAGTGGCACAAAAGAGAATATAGCTGATTTAAGCGACACCAAAAGAGAATATAGAGGAGAAATAGAAAACGGGAACAGAGAAGGAATATAAAGATATTATGCTGTGTCTAAATCCTGGGCTCCCACTTTAGCCGCGATAATTCGCCCTCCTCCTTCCAGAACCTTCCGCGTGTTTGTTGTTGTGATGTTTGTTGATGTTTTGATTTCGGTGTTTGTTTACATAACAACTCAGTTGTGGTGAGGTGTGTTGCTGAGCTCAGGGAACAAATCCTCCTTGAGGGTGATTCCCAGCTCCTCTCTGACCGCCTTGAGCTCCTCAAGGTAGGCGTTGTACTGCTCGGCGTTCTCCACCTTGTACTTGAGGCCCTCAAAGACTCTGACGGCTGTGGCGTAGTCGTTGACTCTTCTGGCGGCCTGGAGGGCCTTCTCAATCACGGTTGGAGATGGCACAAGGTCGTAGGAGAAGGCGTTGTTGAGGATACGCTGGACCTCGAAGAGGTCGTAGGCCTGCTCGAACTCCTTTTCGAATCTGGTGGCTGTTAGTAATCTTGTGGGGTGTGCGGGATGTACTGAAATGAACATGAGCATGATGAGCATGAACATGATGAGCATGAACATGATGAACATGATGAACATGGTGGACATGGTGAACATGATGGGCATGGCTCTGGGCTCTCTGGACAGAGCTCCTCAGCTCATGACAGCACAATTACATCAAATCCAACTTACCTGGCTGTGAACTCCTCAAAAGTCTCCTCGTGGTGGTCAGAGTAGTTTCTGACGAAAGCTGGAGCGGCCAATCTGGTGGCTGGGGCAGCAACGACGGCTCTTCTGGCAACAGGGGCCAACTGGGATCTCAAAATGGCTCTGGAGAACATTGTGTTGAAGAAGGTGGTGTGGGACGTGTGGAAAGGGACGCTGTGGACGTTTTTGGCTGCTTTTTTTCTGGTTCGAGCGATGCTAATGAAGAAACAGACGAGGTTCTTGGTCAGCAAAGAGGAAGCAGGCGGGTTTGAGGGGAAAGTGCGTTCTAATACGTCTAATGCTATCGCTTGTCGAAGGGATTTGATGATTTTTTTCTTTCACTGTGTGCGCGCTCGAAATTTTGAGTGTCTGCTTATTGGTGGAAACACGGCCTCGCCATTGGCTGACAATGTGTGGTTGCGAGCCCTGTGGTTGCCGCATGCGGTAGTTTGGCGGATAATGGCGCAAACTGGCGCAAAGCATCCCCAATCGGGAAGTGCCAAAGTGGCGAAATGTCTCGAGAGTGGGCAGATTTTAGCTCTATCGCCCCATCTAGCGAACCAATTGGCATACACTTCATTGGTGCAATCCTGGGTACTGAAGCCATTCCAATTGGTGTGTTTCTCGTATATATTTTAGCCGAAACAGCGCAGCTATGCGCCCCGACATTGCCATTTAAAGGCATACGTGTGGGGGATCAACGCATTCATTCTTGAGGTCTCTTCTCTGTGTATTTCTCTCCCTGAATAAATAAGTGCACAAATAAATAGGACCATAGGCCAATAAATAGTAAATAGGTCGAGGGTGTGCGCCCTTCGTAGAATAAATAAGATAAATAGATAGGCAAGGTAAAAAAAAAAAAGATCAACTCACCGATAAGAACTCCATATCTCACACAGTAAAAGTCAATCAACCAGCCCACTGATAACTGATTTGGGTACTTTATATCTCGCACATTGCGATAGTGCCCATTTCAGCCGGTCGGTGACAATGACGTCCCCGTTATGGTGTCTTTTGATGCCATCAATAGTGTGTTTGACGAGCATTACGCTCGTCGCCTTATTCTTCAGAGTTGACCTTCTGAAAGTACGTCTCAAGTCTGTTGATAGCGAGTATGGCATCGCATGAGGCGTTTTCATTAGACGTTTGAACGCTGAAAGCTGTTGTTGCTGATGTGGTGTAGAGACACATTCCAATAGCTCATCAACGTTGTTCGGATTGTCGAGGAGAAGAGCATCTGATAGAAGTGATCTGGATTTGGAGTCATGACAGACATTAAGGATGATATCACAACGATCGTACTCCTTCTGAGATATCAGACCGAGTGTAATCTTTTGGTGAAGAGAGTGGTAGTGTTGAATGTTCTGTGACTGTAAGCGAACGAGGAAGTCAACGATTTGGTCTGTGGAGAATTTGGTGGAGATGATATAGCTGAGTCTCTTGAGCTCATGGCGTGTGTTGAATCTGTGCTTCTCAAGGAGTGCTAACGTCGTTTGAACGCTCTTGCATGCTTTAACCAAGCCAGAATATGATGCTGAAGTCGGTCCGGTGATCTTATTCAACAGCTGGATTCTTCGGTTCTCGGGTAACGAAGACAAATAATCATTGAGTTTGAACATGTTAAGATCTGTTATTCTGTATTTGAATCCTTGCAACAACCATTTCACATCATTCAAATGGCTCTCCGGTGGAGTGATTTGTGAGGATTTCTTTGCCTTTGGAAATGTTCTCAAAAGGGCCAAATCAAACAACATAGCTCTTCTCGATGGTGTTAGCTTAGAAACGACAGATTCCAGTAGTTGATCATCTTTTGAGATCATAAGCAACGAAACCACCGTGTTGAGGTTGAGATGGTTCACATCAGCAACGTTCTCCGCTAATATCACCTTCGCTAGTCCCAGTTTGCTTTGTTTCAGCAACTTCCTCAAATAAATGCTCCTCAATTGACATTGAAGCATAGGATCCTTAATCAAAGCGATCGTCTTTCTATGATAATTCTGTGACGTTGTTACTCTTCCCCAAATAGACTTATCAATGCTACCAAACTCAACATCTGGTGCTCTTTTGAAGAATGACAGAGCCATTCTCGAGATATCAGCAGAGACTAATGGAGAGTCCCTCTGTGCCTGATACACCATTCTATAAAAGATACCATCCCTGCCAATGATGCCTCTTTCCTGTAGATGGATGAGACCATCCCTTGGACAACCGTTCTGGACCATTCTCAAAGCTAGTGAAACATTGACAAAGTCGAATTCAGTCTGCTTGTACTCTAGGGGCAGAACGTCAATGTCTGAACACGAACACACAAATGCTTCAAGCTGAAGAGTTCGTAACAGATCGAGGAACATTGGGTGTTTGAACTTGAGAGTAACGAGGGTCTCACCGTTGTCGGTCATTGATGCAAAAATGTGCTTAAACAGCTTTATATCACCATTGACCCTACCATATAGGCATTTCATGATCTGTACAAACCCCAATTCTAAGTCGTGGTCCTCACGAAGAGTGCTGAACATGGTATCGTTTAGTTTCTGGACGAGTTTGAGATCGTTGAAAGAGTTGAGCAGCAGATGGTGATAAATGTCTGCAATGTCGTCGAATCTCCGATGGAAGACATGGTATCTCAGTAGCTTAACTACCAATTCTGAGCCGATCAATCCAGATTGATACAGCTCCTTAACACTCTCAACACCAAACTCACTCTGAACAAACCTCTCAAAAGTCGGATAAAACACTCTCAGTGGTTCTTTGTGTTTCAGCATGATCTCTAACCTGACATGGGCATCCGATGAGCTCTTCAGAGCGACTTTCAACGACTGTGGTAGTTGGCGAACGTAAACCTCATTAGCCAGCGCTCCGCCATGTTTCTTTGGAATAACGGGTGTTTTCTCGACAGAAGGTGCTTCTCGGCCCAGTATATCTTCCAGTCTCTGCAATGGGCCAGTCTCAGGCCTCTGTACAACGCGGTGAGTGTAGAAATCGGTGTAGGGGAGGAATGAGGAGTCCCTGTGGACAAGTTGATCAGCGTGATACAGCTTTCTGCGGGTAGCCCGGGGACCCCATTGTCGTAGGGCCCTGAAGCCCGTTACCGTACGTCTGAGCATGTGTCAACTGAGTCCTCAGAAGGCTGTGGTCTTTAAATGTTGGGGTCTTTAGAAGGTTTATGATGTTGTTGGAGTCCGCTCACTCCACTTTTCAAGTTTCCCCACTTCCAGCGCGCGAAAGATCTGATTTAGCTCTATTTGTGTGGGATTTCCGCTACTAACCTCTTGGAAAAAAGGGTATATTACTATGATTATTATTTGTGATGATTCATTGATTTTTTAGAGATATTCCTGTTTTTTTGTGCAAGCTCTGCGGAGTTCGTATTGCTGGTATATGTCCTTTTATGGGTACTTCAGCATTACATTCTCAGATTTACGCTACATCTGGTGAGCGTATCCTGACAATTACGCTACAGCCCCGTCAAGCGTCTTATCTCCTACAACTACCACACTGAATTCTAGTAAAATGGGGCTTTTTAGTTAGCTTTTGTGGAACAACAATATACCCATACAGCAAGCTCATTGTCATTTTATAGCCTCCTTAAAAGAACCCAATGGGCACACTTGCAGCGTCTCCACCGGTATTTTCGTTAATCTCCGTGCCGACGCGGCCTCCCATATATCGGATTTACTACCCCCCACACAAGCACATAAAAAGTATATAATCAGCAAGCTCATACGGTCCCTCACCCCAAAAAAGAAGTACTAAGAGGTCATGGCAACTTCAAGCCCCAGCATTGCAGACCAGGAGTCGCTCCATACGCAGAAAGGATCCGGGGATGAGGATACGGGGTATGCGGTTCATACCCTTAGTGGAGATAATCACCAAAACGATTCCATCGACCGTCAAATCTCCACGATGGAACGCATGGATAGACCTTACTCTTTGCAGCCGGATGAGGCAGACTTGGAATCACTTTCACGGCATGCCTCGAAACTCTCAGAGAAGGGGAAAGACCCATACGAGGTAATATTCGATGGTGTTGATGATCAGGAGAACATCGGAGAGAGCATGACAACGCTGAGGAAATCTGCTATAGCCATCATCCTTGCCATGAGTGCCCTCTGTGTCACTATGATTTCATCCATCTGGTCAATGGTGTCCGAAAACATCCAAAAGCACTTCAACATCTCAAGAGAAGTCTCTGTACTGGGAATATCCCTATACATCTGGGGTTTGGGGACTGGTCCACTCTTCCTGAGTCCAATCTCTGAGTTCTACGGTAGGAAAATCACATTCATATTTGGCCTCTCTCTCTGTACAGCATTTGAGTTTCTGTCTGCCTTCTCCCCTAATTTTGGTGGTTTGCTTTTTGGAAGATTCATGTCTGGTTTCTTTGGAAGCTGTTTCCTGAGTATCGCCGGTGGTACCATAACTGATATCTATAAGAAGGATGAAGTCGGTGTCCCCATGTGCTTCTTTTCTCTTTCCCCATTTGCAGGACCATCCTTAGGTCCTCTAGTTTCCGGGTTCATCAACGATAATATCAACTGGAGATGGACATTCCATGTCCTTGTCATTTTCAGTGTTTTCATGTTGGTACTTGTGATATTATTCGTTCCAGAGACTTATAAGCCTGTGCTACTCATTAAGAAGGCAAAGAGAATTAGAAGAGAAACTGGTGATGACCGTTACTATTGTGCTTTAGATGTACTCCATCGTGATCAATCCGTCTTGAAGACGTGTCTCTATTCTCCCAAACGGCCATTACTCCTTCTTATGAAAGATCCAATGATGGCAATTCTTTGTCTATATACCGGTATTGCCCTTGCAACAGTGTATTTATTCTTCATTGCCTTCCCTTATATCTTCCGCACGGTCTATAACTTCCCAATTTGGGCCCAAGGCCTAACATTTCTTGGTATGCTCATTGGGATGTGTTGTGGTGGCATTACATCGCCATATTTCCAAACCGTTTACAACAGGAGAGTTGAACAATCTGGTAAGAATAAACCGGAGTTTCGGTTTTATCCATTCATGTTTGGTGCTTTTGTCATGCCTATTGGGTTATTTATCCTTGCTTGGACGGCATATCCACATATACATTGGATGGGTCCAATTGTTGGTAGTTCAGTATTTGGTTGTGGTGTTGCTTTGATTTTCCAAGGTGTTTTTGCATATACTGCTGATGGCTATAGGTTATACGCTGCTTCTGCATTGGCTTGTAATTCTTTGGTTAGAAGTTTCATGGCTGGTGTTTTCCCATTGTTCGGCTATCAAATGATGGTTGGTTGCGGTGTGAATTGGGGGGTTTGTACTTTGGCTTTCATTGGATGTATTTTGATACCTGCACCGTTCTATTTCTATAAGAGTGGTGAGAAGTGGAGAGCAAAGAGTCCATATGCTTGGAGTATGGATTGATATTTATTAATGAACACATTGTTTTTGATACGTTAGGTCCTTCACTGTTTTATAACCGATTGTAGTTTTCCTCTACTTTACCATACGACTTTATTTACAACACAGTGCTCAGAAATGTATACGATCATTGGGCTCGAACCAGCAATATAGAGACCGTACGTCTAATTTTTCAGGACTTATCAGACGGCGTATGGTCAATATATTAGGCACCATCACAAAGCAGTAGTCCTCTAATACACGTCACGGCATATGAAAATACCTGAAAGGATGATCATAATTAATTCATATTTGGATTATTCTATTACCAATATGTAATATTTTATAATGAATATTATATATTAATTTGCTAATTTTTGGTAGAAAATGGAGGAAATAGTTTTGAAATGAACTCTCAGAAGCAAGGCACTCATTCATGTCATGATTTTGGGCAAAAAATGACGGAAATATAGTAACTTCAAGATCCCAAAAAATAATATACATCAAAATAGAATTTTTGACGTTTTGATTATCATGTAAATCCCTTTTGTTGCTGCTATACTAAGGTAAAACGTATATGGAGGTGGTGTTCGGATGTCTATCGGTGTGCGGGTGTGGTGTGCAGGTGTTTTGTGATATACACATTGAGTTCCCACAAGAACGGACAACGAGATCCTAGATGTCTATGGTATCCATAACCGTCAGCTATCATTCCATTTACTACACGTAGCTCCACCACTTCCATAGGGATAAATCGATCATATGAGTCGTTGCCATGGCGAACGCGTCCAGCCTGAAAGAAAACAAAAACAACGCGAAACTTGTTTCTATACAATCGATATCAACAAAGACGTCCCCGCAAAGATCCCCCGATACAGACCAAGACGTGCCATCCAATCCATGTTTGACAGATCGGGTTCCAAGCCACGCACCATCAGCAAGAAGAAGCTGCCTTTCAAAGCGCCGTCTCCCTTCCTGAAGCGGGACAATCAGAAGAAGCTCTCGTTCTTTCGCTCCAAGAGCTCGCTTGAAGAGAAGAAGAAGCCCCTGGAGTTCAAAACGGACTCACAGATGAACCAATCCTCAGAAGACATATCAAGGCTGCTGAGTCTGCCGAGGTCCAAGAGCTCGCTGATAAGCATGACCGACACCACGTCTTTTGACGGGGAAGTGGAGATGGTGGACCTGACACAGGACGACTTCAAAGAGATCAAGAACTTCAAGAACTCGCAGCCAGCAGGGAGTCTCATCAGAGAGTCCACCAGGGAGACAACCATCAGGACTCTCCAACAGGCACAGCCAACCGCCGTTCCAGGTATCAAGCTAGGCTCGCTCAAAAGCAGCGGCTCAGGGCAGACTCAGCTCAACTTCGGCGGCAAAGCCATTGGCCAGGCCAAGAGAAAGAATCCGTGGGAGTCTCAACCGCTGATCAAGAACCCACGACTGAAAGGAGCTTCTAAAGCTTCGCCGTACTCCTCTTCTGGCTTCAGCCAAGGATCGATCGACTCCGTTAGGCTCAGTGACGAGCAAATGCACGTGTTGAAGTTGGTTGTTGACGGCGGCAAGAACGTGTTCTATACAGGCTCCGCCGGTACAGGTAAGTCTGTTCTCCTCAGACAGATAGTTGCCAGGCTGAAGCAGAAGTACGGCCCGAGAGGCGTTGCCGTTACTGCGTCGACCGGTTTAGCGGCTGTTAACGTTGGCGGTCAAACGATCAACAGATTCGCCAGTATGGGTATCGGCGACAAAGACCCTACAACGTATGCAGCAACTATCAAGAGGAAGCCGGAATCCAGGGAGACGTGGAAGAGAACGAAAGTCTTGATTGTGGACGAGATCTCCATGTTGGACGGCTCATTCTTGGACAAGCTTGAGAAAGTTGCAAGATATGTGCGTGGTAATAACTATCCGTTTGGTGGTATCCAGGTGGTGTTGACTGGTGATTTCTTCCAGTTGCCACCTGTCGATAACAGGAGGAACCCCAAGGGTATGAAATTCTGCTTTGAAGCTGAGTCTTGGAGATTTATCGATCACACTATTCTGCTACATAAAGTTTTCCGTCAAGCAGATTCGGAATTCGTTGATATCTTGAATGCTATCAGAACAGCAGATGTCGATGACGAAATCTCGCAAAAATTGCATGCCCTTAGTAGGGAGGTCCATTACGAAGATGGTATTCAACCAACAGAACTTTACGCTACAAGAAATGAAGTTGAGCTTTCAAATAAGAGACGTTTGCAGCAGCTGAGTGGTAAATCCGTCACCTACCGTGCTGCAGATTTATTCAATAATGAATTCGAGGAGAAGGCTTTGGAGAACACTATGGCTTTGAAGGAGCTCGTTTTGAAAGAGGATGCACAAGTGATGATGCTTAAAAATAAGGATGCAACTCTTGTCAATGGATCTGTTGGTAAGATTCTTGCATTTTGTACCATGACTCTCAATATTGAATTCAAGGCCCAATATGGTGTTGAATATGGCGGTGATGATTGTGTCAAGGAGATGAGGATTATTTCCAAATGTTATGGTTTGACAACGATCACAGATGAGATTTACAATGAGATTGATACTTTAAGACCTGATAGAAGAGTTGCCGCGAGGGAATTGGCTAGAAAGATATGTCTTGACTCAGGAGAACTGCTTCCATTGATCAAATTCAGTACCCCTGAGGGTCCAAGAGTTGAATTGATTGAACGGGAAGAATTCATTGTTGGTGAAGTGAGAGATGATGGCAAAACTGTAATGAGAAGTCAAATCCCATTGCTCTTATCTTGGGCTCTCTCCATCCATAAGTCGCAAGGTCAAACTTTGGATCGTGTCAAAGTTGATCTCTCTCGGGTTTTCGAGGCAGGCCATGTCTATGTCTCATTGTCGAGAGCTGTCAGCAAAGACCGATTGCAGATTGTGAACTTCTCAAAATCCAAGATCCGTGCTAACGATAAAGTCAAGACATTTTATCAGAACTTAGAGAGATATTGATCTTTTTCTTCTCGGAAACACCTTTATGGTTGTATTTTCAGACGTTATCTCTTCGGAAAGGAGTACAGCACCTTCATATGACGGACATCGTAACCACGGAATGAAGCACAATAGAGAAAGATCCCGTGTAATGGAAACAGGGGTAAAGTCCTTAAAATAGATTCCCCACGCGTAGAGAGAAAAAAAAGTCAACGCGCGCTTACGGAAATTTTGGACTGAAGCGAGCACTTTTTTCCCATCTTTTATCAACTTGGGACAGGAAAACCTCTGGTAATTAAAGGAGAACTTCTGGTAATCATCATAGAGGGGAGAACAACACTCAGTACTGGCCAATACGTGTTGAAATATCAGAACAGAACTGCTCAGTCATCAACAAACAACACACCGAGACACACAACACAACACAACACAACACAACACAACACAACACAACATATCACTATGGCTGAGCCGGAGCGTCACACGTTCAACGTGTTTCACCAGGAATTCACCATTGATAAACGGTTTGAGGTCATCAAGGAGCTGGGACACGGTGCTTACGGCATTGTTTGCTCCGCAAGGTACTCCGAGACCCCGGACGTCAACGTGGCCATCAAAAAGGTGACGAATATCTTCAGCAAGAAGATCCTCTGCAAACGTGCACTCCGGGAGTTGAAGCTCTTGAGACACTTCAGGGGACACAAGAACATCACGTGCTTGTATGATCTGGACATTGTCAACAAGGACAAGTTCAACGAGGTGTATCTTTACGAGGAGCTCATGGAATGCGATATGCACCAGATCATTCGCTCGGGACAGCCTCTGACGGATGCACACTACCAGAGCTTCATCTACCAGATCCTGTGTGGTCTGAAATACATACACAGCGCAGATGTGCTCCACAGAGACCTGAAGCCTGGTAATCTGCTCGTCAATGCTGATTGTGAGCTGAAGATTTGTGATTTCGGTCTCGCCAGAGGCTACTCTTCAATCCCCGAAAAGAACGCTGGGTTCCTGACGGAGTACGTTGCTACAAGATGGTACAGAGCTCCGGAGATCATGCTGAGTTTCCAATCGTACACCAAGGCCATTGACATCTGGTCAGTTGGGTGTATCCTGGCTGAGCTTCTGGGAGGTAAGCCTATCTTCAAGGGCAAAGACTACGTTGATCAACTGAATCAGATTCTCTACATCGTTGGTACTCCACCAGAGGAGACACTAACAAGAATTGGGTCCCAAAGAGCCCAAGACTACGTCAGATCATTACCGTTCATGCCGAAAGTCCCATTCAGTAAGCTCTATCCAGATGCCAATCCGGATGCTCTTGACCTGCTTGATAGAATGCTTTGCTTGGATCCGGCCAAGAGAATCACTGTCGAAGAGGCTCTGACTCATCCTTATCTCAAAGTGTGGCACGATCCAGGTGATGAACCGATCTGTCAAGCTAAGTTTGATTTCACATTCGAGGAAGTTGACGATTTGGAGACGATGAAACAGATGATCCTGGACGAGGTGGCCAGCTTCAGAGAGTTTGTCAGAAGGCCAATTGAAGAGCAAGAGCTGGATCTGGTAAACCCACAAGCTGATCAACAGAAGGCTGAGGAAGAAGAACGGAAGAGACAGGAGTATGAGTTGCAACAACAACAAATAGCACAGCAACAGTACGAACAGCAAATGCACCAGATGCAACAACAACAGTACTACGAACAACAACAACAGCAGCAGATGGGATATCAACAATCACCGTCGATGTTTGACCAACAACAGCCTTCCCTGGAGAGTCCTGTTGGCCAATTGGGCATCCCACATGGACAGTTCACAAATGACCTGCCTCCGAGACCACAGGAGAATGTATACAGTCAAGAGTTTGCCGGTCTGGAACAGGAGCTAGAGTATGGTCTTGATGGGCTACGTCGAATTTGAGAGAGGTTTATAATGAAGGATGTTGGTTTTTTGGTTTTGATGATTTCCGCCTTGTTTTAATGTCATGTTATAGCTACATGTTCGTATTCATAGTGTTCGCTCCATCTTGAGTTATTCTTATTCCTCTTTTTATCAGTGTATCTACTAGAAACCGGAGTAGTAATAGAAGTGTTTTTGAATTTTAGGAGAAATGTAAAGACAGAAAGACAAAAAGAGAAGAAAAGATAAGAGAGAAGGGAAGAAAGTATAGAACAACATATGTAAAAGTACAAAAGGGTGTGAGATCAAAAGTGCTCATCAGCGGATGAACAAGTTAGAGCTCATCAGCAATTCAGAAAATAAACCCAAGGAAAGACCACATTTCAACCAATGATCATGAAACCGACATAACAAATAAGCCATACCCATAAACAAAATAACATCACTCAAGTAGTCGTTAGATGCCCTGCTGCTTGACCAAGGTGATATCGATGTTACTCATGGAGTCATCCTTCTGTGGCTGCTGAGAGGCATTGGCAATGGCCTGGTTCACGACGTTGCTGCCCATCTGCTGGTACAGGTTCTGCTGGAACCCAGCGTTCTGCTGCTGCGAGAACTGGTTGCTGATGGACATTGGGAGTCCCTGCTGGAGAAGAGACGGGATATTCTGGTCGAAGGCTGAGGTATCGTGCTCGTGAGAGTTGACGATGTTCTTCAGCTGGGCAGCGTGGTTGGCCTCGTGTTGCTGGGTAGACGTCGGAGCAGACCCGCTCTTGCCCTTCTCCTCACGCTTCATCTTTCTCGTCTCGTTGTAGATGTCCTCCCTGTTGATGTGGATGTCCTTGAAGGTCTCCTTCAGGATCTTCTCGATGATCAGCGGCTTGTTCCCATCGCGGTACAGGTTGCGGATCTGACGGTTGATCTCCGGGTTTCTTCTTCTCAGCATTGGGAAGCTCTCGTTGGCGTTGAGTTTGTCGTGGTTGTGGTCCGGGTTCGTGATTCTCAGGATCCACTTCACCACCTCCTCCTGGTCGTTCTTCTTGCAATTGGCCACCATCGAGAACGGGCAGTTGATCTTGCGTGTCGTGAGCTTGCGCTTTCTCTCCTTGTCGTTGATGTTCCGCTTGTTGCGGTACGTGCCTCCGAGCTCGCACGTGAAGTAGATAGCCTTCTCGTTCGAGTGCGAGATAACGATCCCGAACCCATTGTCCTTGGCATATTGGTGGATGTACGTCACGAGCTCGTCACGGGTGTCGAACTCCGTCCGAGGCTGAGGTAGCTGCATCTGCTGGAGAGACCCAGGCCCACCCAGTCCTCCGGTCAATTGCTGAGCAGTTTGGACGTACGAGCCTGGCTGGTAGCCACTAACAAGATGCTGCTGCTGCTGCTGGAGGTCCTGGGCGGAAAACTGCGGATTTGCAAGCTGCTGACGGGCCTGCTGGACTTGTTCATTGATACGTTGCTGGGCCTGCTGGGCCTGGGCCTGGGCCTGGGCTTGCTGGACTTGCTGCTGGTAGAATTGGTTATGGGCAAGCTGGTGCTGGGAATAAGACTGCTGCTGGGCCAGACCGACGTTCTGGAGGGCGCTGGCAGCGTTTGTGACTGCGTTCGCAGCGTTTGTGGGGTCCAGGCTCATCGTGGTTGTTGTTGCTGAGTTGTGGGTGGAAAGCAGGGGTGGCGGGAAGGTAAACAAGCGGCAAAAAGCGGGCCTGTGGACGGGATTTCCGAGGCGGGGGACGCAGGTACAGAGTTTTGGGATTTGACAGAGAAGTAGTTTTCCCCTGGCACCTGTGATGGAGATTGTGGGATTGTGTCAAGCTGTGTGTCCCGGTGATGGTTTGTTGTGGCAGGTTTTTGGCTCTGCGCAACAGTGTGGGATCTGTTGAGGGCACGCCTAGTTTTTGTATTTGGAGAAAATTTTCGCGGCGGGCAACACTATGTAAACAAGGCCGGGTAACCCCGCTAGGTGTGTCGCCATGACAACAAGGCCGGGTAACTGTTATGGCCGAATACGGGGCATTTCCTACTTGGGACAATCTCCGACAGCCAGATAAGATTGTGGCTTCAACACTACCACAAAAGCTCGCAACGTACTCCAAAAAGTCACCTAAGGCCATAGCTCATACACCTGGTGACCCATTTCGCTCGCTTTCTCCCCATTGCGTCTCCTTTCCCATATCGAGTTGCAATATGTACGGCCAAGACGAGAAAGAACCGGACACCACAAGAAGGACCCACACCAGTCCGTTGAAAAAACCAATTCTTCTCGGAGTCCTTGTTCTGGCCATTATCTGGGGCTCTGCTTTACTTGTCTTTGCGGTTGGTCAACTTCAGCTCGTCTCGCAACAGCTCAAGGAGTATCAACTCCTGGATTCGCTCACTCGCAAGGACACATTCCAGCACGAACAACAACCACTGGCTTCGGGCAAGAAGATAATTGGATTTGACGAGACCAGAAACAGCTCATTCCGCCCGGAGTACAAGTCCATCCAGTGGATCTCAGAGCTGGACTCCTTCGTCAACGACAAGGGAACATATGTCACGGAAGACTCGAGCGTTTACCTCATTAAGTCCCTCGAAGATGCGTCTTATGAGAGGGTTCTCTACAATGGCTCCAATATCACATATGACGGAGCTGACTACAAGATCAACAACTTTGTGTCGAGTCCAAACCTCAACTATGCTTTGATTCAGACCAATTGGACCCAGCATTTCAGACACTCCTCGTTCGGTCTCTACTGGATCCTAGACGTTGAGACACAGGAAATCAAGCCATTGAGCGACAGAAAACTCTCCATTGCTATCTGGTCTCCCGCTTCGGACCACATTGCGTACGTTTTGGAGAATAATGTTTACATTTACGATTTGCACACCGGAAGCTCCGTCCAGGCCTCGTTCGACGGAAGTGCCAGCATCTTCAACGGAATTCCGGACTGGGTGTATGAGGAAGAGGTGATCGAAGGCGATGTTGCGCTCTGGTGGTCTCCCAAAGGCGAATATGTTGCATTTATGAGAACTAACGACACGGAGGTTCCAGAGTTCCCAATTACCTATTTTGCGCAGGATGACAGTGCTTACCCTGAGTTGAGACTCATTAAATACCCAAAGCCGGGCTATGAGAACCCGAATGTCCAATTGGCGCTTTTCGACCTCTCCTCGGGGACTACAAGATACGTTGACTACTCCCACGACATATTCACTGAGGTTATCTGGGTTGGTGACGATCAGCTCTTGCTCAAGTCCATCAACAGGGAGGCTGACTTCTTGAAGGTTGTCTTGATCAGGGCTGAAGACCTGTCCTATAAGATCATAAGGGACGAGGTTACCGACAGCTGGTTTGAGATCTCCCACGACACAATGTTCATTCCTAAGTCGGAGACCAGAGACTTTGACGGCTACATCGACACAATCTCTGTCGATGGCTACAACCATCTGGCATACTTCACTCCCCCTGAGAATCCAGAGCCAAGGCTATTGACAAAGGGCCAATGGGAGGTTGTTTCCGCACCAAGTGCCTTCGACCATGCTAAAGACTTGATCTACTTTGTGTCCACAGAAGTGTCATCCATCGAAAGACACTTGTACTCTGTCCACTTGCATTCTGGTGAGAAAAAGAGATACACAGACGAGGAAGGATGGTACTCTGCCTCGTTCTCTTCAGGTGCAAGATTTGTCTCCTTGAGCTACAGAGGACCTGGTATCCCAACACAGAAGTTGGTTGACCTCCATACCGGCAAAGCTGAAGTTCTGGAGACCAACACCAAGTTGTACGAGTTGCTCGAGGAGTATGAACTTCCAGTTCTGAAATACGGTGAGGTTGACATTGGTACTGCTGTTGTCAACTACGTTGAGAGATTACCACCGCACTTTGATGAGGAGAAGGACTATCCAGTACTTTTCTTTGTGTACGGTGGACCGGGAAGCCAGCTGGTTACTAAGCAGTTTGAGTTCACTTTCCCAGAGGTTGTTGCCTCCCAATTGGACGCTATTGTCGTCACTGTTGATGGGCGTGGTACGGGCTTCAAGGGCCGCCAGTTCAGATCGCTTGTGAGGGACAACTTGGGCCATTACGAGGTAATTGACCAGATTGCAGCTGCTAAGCACTGGGCCAAGAAGCCCTATGTGGACGCTTCAAAAATAGCCATATTTGGCTGGAGTTACGGAGGCTACATGACCTTGAAGACGCTTGAGGCAGATGCCGGCGAGACTTTCAGCTATGGCATGTCCGTTGCGCCTGTGACTGACTGGAGACTCTACGACTCTGTGTACACTGAGAGATACATGCACACTCCAGAGAACAACACGGAGGGCTACGAGACCAGTGGTGTCCACAATGTTACCCAGATCGGCAAGAGCGTCCGGTTCTTACTCTGCCACGGGACAGGCGACGACAATGTGCACTTCCAGAACAGTGCCAAGTTATTGGACAAGTTCGATCTTGAAGGTGTGGAGAACTACGACTTGCACGTGTTCCCGGACTCTGACCACTCTATCCGCTACCACAATGCCAACAACATAGTGTACAACAAGCTCTTGAGATGGCTGGGTAGGGCGTTCAGTGGTGCTTATGTGGCGTTGAAGTAGTATTCATAGCTGTCTAAACGACCAATACCGGTATTTTGTTCCGAGCTCATCGTAACCTAGCTATTATCCTGGTTTAAGGGAAAAATGTCTTGAACTATTCTCGCCCTTCTTAGTGCTATTGTAGTACCAAAGGCTGTGCGCTGTTAACAACACACCGACACCAATGAGCGTTCATCGCAGCAACACTAAGAAGATCACGTGCAGGTAAAACTCCACCCAATAAAACACAGAGAATTATAAAGATATCTTCGCTTACTCGCTTACGTCTTCGCTTATAAGCTCGCTTCTGCTAGCGATGTGCCCCGGCTAAAGCCCGCGAGCTACGTGTCACTTTCCGCTTTCGCTAAAGTGACACATATAAATAGGCTTTTGCCCCTGGGCCTGCCCCTGAGTGATAAGGACTTTTGCACATTTTGGCGTGTTTTAAACAACCCTGATGCCGTCAAAGACCACCAGAGACACCAAAAGCACGAGTTGGGCCATCACAACGGTCATCGGGCTCATCTGTCTCCGCATAGCTCTGCACTGTTTTGAGCCTGAGGGCGTCTCTTCCCGTTCCACAGGCTCTCCACCAACGAGGAAGGCGATGATATCTGTGGCGTGCGGACTGGACTTTGACTTCGACAACAGGATAAAGGAGCAGTGTCTGAAAGAGGTGCTGACGAGCTGGGACGACGGAACGGTGTTTCTCCGGTTCGAACAGGGCTCCGATAAGAAGCGAGGGTTCTACGCACTCAAGCAAGGTGACGTTTACGTGAAGAAGAACACAGAGGACGATTCGTTCCTGGAGGTGCTCTACGATGGCGACACACTGGTGTACGGGGACACGGAGTTCCACATCCATGAGGCTACAGTGAGTCCTGATCTGAATTACATTCTCTTCATGACCGATGAGGGCGACCGAAGTTGTGGAATTTATTGGTTGTGGGACGTGAAAACTGGCACGATGAGAAACATCAGCACCGAGAGACTGTGCAAGCCACTCTGGGCTGAACACTCAAGAGCAATCCTCTTCAGAAGAACGGAAATCAGCCCTTCAGATATCTACTTCTACTACGCCGAGAGGGAACAACTCGTGCACCACCACCAGCAGCCGGCCTCGCAGATGGTGATGGCCTAGTGAGGCGATAGGACCACATACGTACGTGCTAGAAGCTGCCTTGTATACGAATTTATGAACCCAATACCTGACCAGTTTGTAGCCTACCATATATATATCCGAGGGTGAATCTCGAAAATCACGTGACATATCCGGAATTCCGGCACAGGGCGCGAATCGTCAACACGCCCAAAACCCACCACAAGTCGCCACTGATTTGCCCCCTCCAGCCACTAAAAACACGCACACTAGTTCAATTGAGCAAAGTTTCTCGTCGTACACAACGGAGAGACCGACTATACGCACTCACCGCCACACACGTGAAACAGAGCCCAAAAACGGACACCGCAATCCCAGCAAACAACGATGTCGTCCAAGGAAGCTGGCGAAAACGCCACCAAGCCAGATCCAGCTTCTTCACAGCTGAAAGCCCCAAAGAACGACAAGAAGGAGAAGGAGAGCGAGGAGGAGCTCACCGAGGAGGACGCGAAGCTGAAGGAGGACCTTGAGATGCTTGTTGAGCGTCTCACCGAGTCTGACGCGTCGCTGTACGAGCAGTCACTAGCTAAACTGAAGGAGTCCATCTCATCTTCCACGTCCTCTATGACTGCTGTTCCTAAACCGTTGAAGTTCCTGCATCCGCATTACGAGAATCTCGTAAAGGCGTTCGAGTCCTGGACGGATTCGGCTCTGAAGTCCAAGTTCGCCGACGTTTTGTCCGTTCTCAGCATGACACATTCAGACGAGGGCAAATACGACGCTCTCAAGTTCAGGCTCATTTCACACGAGGACGACTACACCGGTTGGGGCCACGAATACATTCGCCATTTGGCGCTGGAGATCGGCGAGGCCTCTGCCGACATGATTGAGGAGGAAGGCGAAGCCGAAGGCCACACTCCGAAGTTCGATGAAGTTCTGGTGAAGAAGATTGTGTTGAAGATTGTTCCGTTCTTCCTCAAACACAACCAGGAGGCGGACGCCGTTGATCTCTTGTTGGAGACCGACAACATCACCGAGCTGCCACAGTTTGTCGATAAGGACATCTTCAAGCGAGTTGGTTTGTACCTGGTGAGCTGTGTCCCGCTCTTGCCTCCTCCAGACGATCTGGCCTTCTTGCAAACAGCCTACACGATTTATCTGGAGCACGGTGAGCTGACACAGGCATTGGCTCTGGCTATCAGAATTGACAGCGAGGAGCTGGTTGAGGCTGTGTTCAACGCTACAGAGGACCTCTCTATCAAGAAACAGCTTGCGCTGATCCTCTCCAAACAGAACTCTGCGTTCAAGCTCGACGAGGTGCAGGAGCTCATCGACAACAGAAAGCTCTCGGAGAAGTTCCACTACCTCGCCAAGGAGCTCAACTTGCTGGACGCCAAGGTACCGGAAGACGTCTACAAGTCGCATCTCGAAAACTCATCCTCCCAGTCAAGCAAGATCGACTCTGCGAAGCAGAACCTCGCTGCCTCATTTGTCAACTCGTTCTTGAACTTGGGTTACGGCACTGACAAAATGCTCACCACGGATGACAAGTATATCTACAAGACCAAGGGCGACGGTATGCTCTCCACAACCGCAAGCATAGGCTCAATCCACCAGTGGGACACAGAATCGATCCAGTTGCTCGACAAGTACCTGTATTCCAACGACGAAGAGATCAAGGCTGGTGCGCTGTTGGGAATGGGTCTTACCGGTTCCGGTGCGCACGATGAGGTTGATTCCGTTCTCTTGATTCTCCAAGATTACGTTACAAATCCAAGCAAAAAGCTTGCGATGTCTTCTATCCTTGGTCTGGCGTTGGCTTTCTCCGGCTCCCAAAATGCTGATTTGCTGGAGCTCCTATTGCCATTGGTATCCAACCTGGAGGTCCCTGTTGAAGTTTCTGCCTTGTCAGCCTTGGCATTGGGCCACGCTTTCGTTGGTACCTGCAATGGTGATATCACCGACACCATTCTGCAAACTCTTCTCGAAAGAAGCTTCGAACAGTTGGAGAACAAGTGGATCAAGTTCCTGGCTCTCGGTTTGGGTCTCTTGTACATGGGCAAAGCTGACCAAGTGGATGATGTTCTCGAAACAATTGCTGCTGTTGAGCACCCAATCTCCAAGAGTTTGGAAGTTCTGACAAGAATCAGTGCCTATGCTGGTACTGGTAACGTTCTTGAGATCCAGGGTCTCTTTGACATTTTGACACCAAAGGGCCCACCATCGGAGAAGGAGGATGGTGAAGAAGAGGAGAACAAGGAAGAGGGCGAGGAGAAGGACGAGAAGAGCAAGAAGGACGCTGATGGAGACGAAGACATTAGTGAGCCTGAAGCCGAACCATCTTCTAAGAAGGAGACTGAAGAAGGTGCTGAAGATGAGGATGACGAGAAGCCAGAGGAGAAGGTTGACGATTCCCTTGCATATGCTGTTCTCGGTATTGCTATCATTGCACTCGGTGAAGACATTGGTAAGGCCATGTCATTAAGACATTATGGCCATTTACTCGATTATGGATCTGACACCATTCGCCGTGCTGTACCACTTGGTATTGGTCTTCTTTCCACCTCCAACCCACAGGTAAACATCATTGAGTCCTTGTCTCGTATGTCGCACGATCAAGACACAAATGTTGCCATCAATGCCATCTTTGCGATGGGTCTCATTGGTACTGGTACCAACAATGCTCGTTTGGCTCAGTTGTTCAGACAGCTTGCCAGCTATCACAGCGATTCCAATGCTTTGTTCACCACAAGAATCTCCCAAGGTCTAACCCACCTTGGTAAGGGTACTTTGACTCTGAACCCATTCAACACTGAAGGCAGGGTTCTGTCCAAGGTAACTCTTGCATCTTTGTTGACCGTTGCCGTTGGATTCCTTGAGCCAAAGTTCATCATGGAGCACCACTACCTGCTCTTCTTCCTCAATGCTGCTGCTCGTCCACGTGTTTTGATCACTGTTGACGAGGACTTGAATGAATTGCCGGTTACCGTCAGAGTGGGTAAGGCTGTTGATGTTGTTGGCCAAGCCGGTAACCCAAAGACCATCACAGGTTGGGTTACACAAACAACACCAGTGCTGCTTGGCTATGGTGAAAAGGCGGAGCTGGAGGAGAACAGCGAGTACATTGCGCTATCGTCATTCCTTGATGGAATTGTGATTCTGAAGAAGAACCCAGACTACGTTGAGGATGAGAAGTGATGGTGTATACATAGCTTACAAATGAGTGTCATAGTCATTGCCAAAATTGTTATGCATCTGTAATATATAGAGTCGATCAGTGATTTAGAGGATGTGTTGTAAAGAACATGTGGTAGGTTTATGCATCACTACAGCTCCTTAAAGAGGGAAGACATTAATCATTCCATGGAAGAGTTCCAGCTAAACCTGAGCCATGATATCGGTGGTTCTATGCGAGCGATACAAACTGTTGCCCGGTTTATCTGCTTTTAATGACGGTGACCACTTCACTTGAAGTCCATGGCCTTGGTGGCCATCAGGAGGCCCACGATAAGCCCAAAGAGGCCCAGAACAGACCCGAAAATCTCCACAACAAGGATCTTGACGAAGAGCGATGAGTCAGCAGCGTCAGAAACAGCAGCTGTAGCACCTGTGATACCAACTGCAATACCACAGATCAGGTTACTCAGACCAACGGTGAGACCAGCCCAGAAGACGGAGTAACCCGTGTACAGGTTTTCCTTTGAGAAAAGTGTGTCGGCGGAAGCCGTGGTGAGTTTGGAGGAGAACACGATCGCGGTGATGAGACCGTAAATAGCAACAACCTCGCAGAAGATGATGGAGATGAGGTTCTTGGTGGTGATACGTGGGGCCCTGACACCGGCTCCGATGATGGAGGAGCCGGTGACGAAGATTCCCCAGGCGGCACCCACGACGGAGAAGCCGATGCAGCACGCAATGCCGAGGTTGGCCCACATGTAGGGCGAGGTGTGTGAGAGGAAGTAGCCGATGTCAAAGGTGTGGCCCTGGCCCGTGAAGAGGATGTCTGCGTGGTGTTAGTAGCTAGATAGCGGGAGGCGAAGTCCGATGATACGCACAGCCGCCGTACGAGACGGCCACAGCCGCGACGAGGGCGCTCAGTGTGGATGTGGCGGAGGGCAGCTTGACGTCGAGCTCGGCCATTGTGTTGTTTTTGGTGGGATTCCTGGTATGGGATTCCTGGCGTGAATGTGTTGGCTGCTTCAGCTAAGTAGTGGGCGTGCGCGTTTCCGCGAAAAGTAGAGCTCGAAAATTACCGCATTGGGACTGGTGATGCTGCCGGTTATCTTTTCGCGAAAATTGCCCGATTGGGGAGCGCTACTTTTCATTGTTATTGTTATCATTATATACGAAAATCTAACTACAGCGGCTAATTCACTCTTGAACACGATCATCGTTATTGCATCCACAATATTCCCATCAAGTCAGTGGCAAAGTGTGAGATCAGAAGGTTCAGTTGTTCAGAGATGTTATGCTACAATCGCAAAAGGAAGAGCTAAGAGATGGAGTTGATTGGAAACTCTGGCGGTAAGCGTAAAAACTGGGCGGTAAGCAATTGCTTTGACGCTTCAACGAAGGAGGATGTCATCAACGGTGCCTTTTTCACGGATTTGACATCTTCATGCTGGAGGTTTCCACGGACAGACTCATAAATGATGCCTTTTCCATGAATTTGGAGCAAATATACTGGACTAACCAGGAGAATCAGAGCTCTGTCACAACAGCACCCTCATTGGCCGGCTCCAGAAGCTTCCAGCGGCACGTGATGCCCTCTCTCTTGAAGCGGGACACGATCTCCGCAGCGATGTCGTCGAAGTTCTCGGTAGCGAGTGCCAGGATGGTTGGGCCAGCTCCAGAGAGACAGATACCGAGGAGACCAGGGTGCGACTTTGGAGTGACAGAGGAGAGGATCTCGGTGAGCCCAGGAATCAGCGTCTTACGGTATGGCTGGTGCACACGGTCTTGCATAGCCGGGTAGATGAGCTCTGGGTCCGGTGGAGAGCGTGTGAGCGCAGTGGTGAGCACAGCGAGTCTCTGCAAGTTGAAGATCATGTCCTTGGCGGTGTATGCCGTTGGGAGGACGCCACGGGACTTGGCCGTGGAGACCTCGAAGTCTGGGATGATAGCGACGCATTTTACTTCTGGACACCAGTTGTACTTGATGTGTCTGCCGATGTCGTGTGGTGGGATTGGAGGGGTCAGGCCCGTGTTGTGGCCCCCAGCAGGCTCTGGCAGCACCTCCGATAGTGGGATCTCCTTGCGCTCCATCTCTGCAGCGCTGAGGTCTCTGAGATAAGAGCCAACGAAGCCTCCCATCATGGCTGCGGTGATGTTGTCTGGGTGACGCTCGATCATCAGACAGTAGTCGAGCATACGCTGCTTGTCAAAGCCGAGCTTGCCAACCTCGTTACCGAGCATGACACCAGCGACAACAGCAGCACCGGAGGAGCCCAGGCCTCTTCCGAGTGGGATCGGGTTCTTGACGTGGATCTTGGTGCCGACTGGGAACTCACGCACTCCGTTACAGCGAAGCACGTAGAGTGCAGTTCTGGTGATGAGATTCTCGTCGGACTTGAGTGGCACGCCGTCAGCACCTTCGCTGTCCTCGGAGTAAGACACGAGACAGTTGTTTGGGTCCGAGTTGGTGTCATCGGCGTCCTTGGAGTCGATGTGGACGTCGAGCTCGAGGAAGAGCGAGAGACCGATACCGAGCACGTCGAAGCCCGGTCCGATGTTGGCTGAGGAGGCTGGGACCTTGATTTGGAAGTGTCTGGCCATGTTTGAAGAGTGTAAGCTCGAGACTTTTCGGAAAGCCGAACCCTTTCAAGAGGGCTCTTTCGAGGTGAATCATCGAGCTGGGAGTCGGAAATGAGCTGTTCGCGAATTCTCGCGAAACGGCTTTCGCGAAATTTTCCATGAGGGAGCGACATCAAACACTATGGAGATCTCTTTTTGATCTTAAAGAGACGACCTTTCCGCCCCTTAACCAGCCCAGAAAATGCTCAGAGGGAGACTCGCCGCTCTCGCTTCGAGAAGAACGGTCTCGACAGCCGTAAAGCCAGACTTCCAGACGTCTGCGCTCCCGAACGGCCTGCGCGTCGCCACTATCCAGACACCCGGTCACTTCTCAGCGTTGGGACTTTACGTCGATGCCGGTTCCCGCTTCGAGACTGGCGACTGGAAAGGTGTGTCCCATCTCGTGGACAGGCTCGCTTTCAAGTCCACCGAGCACACGTCGGGCACACAGATGCTCGAGACACTGGAACTTCTCGGAGGAAACTACCTGTGCGCCTCGTCCCGAGAGTCCCTGATGTACCAGGCCTCTGTCTTCAATAACGACGTCGAGAGCATGTTCAAGCTCATGTCCGAGACCGTCAAGTGCCCCAAGATCACAGAGTCTGAGCTCGAGGAACAGAAGCTCACAGCTGAGTATGAGATTGACGAAATATGGCTCAAGCCAGACCTCATCCTGCCAGAGCTTTTCCACTCTTCGGCATACTCCGGAGAGACTCTCGGCTCTCCACTCCTCTGTCCGAAAGAGAGACTACCATACATCACAAGAGATATCATCCAGCAGTACCGCTCGAAGCTCTACCAGCCAGAGGGAATCGTTGCAGCCTTTGTCGGTGTTCCGCACGAGAGGGCCCTCGAACTCGCAGAGAAGCATCTCGGAGACATGAAACAAACATCACCAAAGGCTCAAATGGCACCTGCACACTACACTGGTGGAGAAGTTACTGTTCCTGCTCCTCCTCCTTATGGAGGCCTCCCAGAGCTTGTAAACCTCTACATCGGCTTCGAGGGTCTCCCATTCGATGATCCAGACGTTTACGCCCTCGCAACACTTCAAACTCTGCTCGGTGGTGGTGGTTCTTTCTCCGCCGGTGGTCCAGGTAAGGGTATGTACTCCCGTCTGTACACACAGGTGCTGAACCAATTTTACTACGTCGAGTCATGCATTGCCTTCAACCACTCATACACAGATTCGGGACTCTTTGGAATTTCCGCTTCCTGTATTCCACAAGCTGCTCCATACCTCGCTGATGTCATCTGTCGTCAGCTTGCGCAGACGTTTGCTCGGGGTGCTGGTGAGCTGAATGAGAACGAAGTTCAGAGAGCCAAAAACCAGCTGAGATCATCACTAATGATGAATCTTGAGTCCAAGATGGTCGAGCTCGAGGATCTGGGAAGACAGATGCAGGTCCGTGGTACCCGTGTCCCAGTCCAAGAAATGGTCCAGAAAATCAATGCATTGACAGTTGATGATATTAGAAGAGTTGCTGAGAGAGTTTTGACCGGTGAGGCTAATAACGCCGGCCAAGGTACTGGTCAGCCGACCGTTGTTGTTCAAGGCGAGAGAAGCCATTTCGGTGATATTCAAGAAACGATCAAGGCTTACGGATTAGGAAGATTTGACAGATCCGAGTTGGAGAACGTGAAGGAAGAACCAAAGAAGAAGGGATGGTTTTAATTTGCAGATGCCGAGACAGGGGAGTCGAATGAGTTCATGACTTACACTACAACACACATACACATGTACATATATATAATGGTAACAAGGATTGTGAAGAGATGATGTAGTTCACAACGTCACATCGATCTACAACAAGACGGCACTTTGAATATTGGGTATCAAAAATTACATTACAATATATATTCACAACATTTCCATAACTCAAGCCAAATATAACCAAACCATCAGGTCCATCAAATGAAAACCTCACCAGTTGGCAAGTTTCTCTTTCTCATAGTCAACGTCTCGAACTTCATCTTCCAATCCTCTAGCTCTTTCTCCAATTCGAGTTCTCTCTCTTGAAGATGATGTACCTCGCGTTCAGCTCGTTTCAGATTGATTTTGGTGGTAGAATCAGCAGCCTGCCATTTTTGAATAGCATTGAAAAGTTCACTGATCTTGAGCTCATACTTAGTTCTCTCGTCATCAAAACGGTTCATCTGTTTAGATTGGCGATCAACTTGAGATTTCAACTCATCAACAGTACGTTGCAAAGCGGCTGATTCCCTTGAAGCTTCAAGCTTGGTGTTCGTTTCATCTTGGAGACGACGTTCCAAATCGTGAACCCTCTGAATCCATTCTTCTTCATGGTTCACATTCAGTTTATCCTCCAGATCTGAAATACGGTTCTTCAGTGTCTCCGTGAACTTTCCGAGACTCTGGTTCTCTTCAGTTAAAACAACGTTCTTTTGCTTCTCATCATCTATCAGTGCTGTCAGCTTATCATGGATGGTCTTATACCTCTTACTCTCCATCTTTAGGTTATCAATCTCATCCTTGTACTTCTCGATGGTGTCCTTCAAAGAGTCCGTAGCGTTGTTGGCAATCTCACGTTCATTCTCAAAGCGAGAGTACTCACCACTCAAATCTTTAACGTTGTTTTCTAGTCTCTTCTTGTCCAATTGGAGAGCATCACGCTCTTTAATCAAAGAATCAACAGACTCGTTCAAGCTTCCAATCTGTTTCATGAGTGAGCGCAGCTTGACCTCCAAATCCTTCTGAGCAGTCTTAGAAGCTTCATTTTCTTCCTTCAAGTCATTAGCAAGACGGACGTAGTAAGTCTTCTCCTTGGTAAGTTCAGAAATCTCTTGTGTCTTTTGTTTAGACAACCGATCCAATTCAACATCAAGAGAGCCAACATTCTTACGCAATTCAGTCTCGTTTCTCAAAGAACGTGCCAACTCATCATTCAGCTTTTTCAACTGGGAATCGAATTTCTTCTTATCCTCTTGAGAGCCCCTCATCAAACGTTCATGGTATTGTTGGATCTCTTCCTTGAGCAGCTGATTGGAAGACTCCATCTTAGAGAGCTCAGTGTCCTTGTTCTCCAAGAGTTCCTTCAGCTGACTTACTGTAGCGTTGAGCTTCATACTAGCGTTCTCAACCTTACTGTAGTCCTTTCTCAACCTTTCAAGTTCAGCAGTGACGTCTTGTAGTTGCTCCTTGGCATGCTTTTCCTGGAATTTAGATGTTCTGACAGCAGCTTCAGACTCCTGTAGCTTGGTGTAGTACTCCTCAGCTCTAGACTTGTACAGTTTGACAGTCTTAGAGAGATCACTGTTCTTGTTCTCTATGGCCTGTAGTTTCAATTGGACCTTAGCTAACTCTTCACGAGCAAGCTGGTTAGAGAGAGATTCAACATCTTTGGTCTTGAAGCTGGAAATGATCTCTTTCGACTCCTCGAGTTCTTGGCGAAGGTCAATAATCTGTCTCTTCGAATCAGCAAGCTCAGTTCGAGTAGAGTTCAGCTTTCTTGATGTATCCTGATAGACCTGTAAAAGTTCATCATCATTACCAGAAGATGTTGGTGTTGGTGGAAGTTCACGAGAACGAGGAGTAGTAGAGCCAGATACAACAGTAGCCAGTTGTCTCTCCAAAAGCCTAATCCTTGCTTCCGTAGCCTCATACTTGGCCTTGTAGGTATCCGCACCATGAGCAGGAGGAACAGGGGCATTGTTTAATTCTTTCAGCGCTCTTCTTGGAACATCATCACCAAGTCCTCTACTTGATCTTTTGGCAGCCTTACGCTCCAAATCAAGCTCAACCTTCAAGTTCTGTACTTCTTTCTCAAGTCTCTCATTAGCCTCATTCAAGCGATCAAATGCTTCATCGCCAATGATAGGAGAAACACCAGCACCGATGGACTCTCTCAATCTTGTCAATTGGATTCTCAGTTGTTGCTTGTCAAAAGTCTCAGAAGCAAGTCTTGTGTGAAGCATACTCAAATCAGCCTTCAACTTATTCTTTTCGATAGTTTCCTTTTTGAGGATAGCACTCTGTTCGTTAAGCTGAAGTCTCATGCTGGCATACTCCTTAATCAACTTCTCCTTGTCATCTTTGATCCGGTCAAGATCGGTATCAAAGTGAGAATTCATAGATCTCGTACGAAGAGCACCTTGTGCAGCTCTGATTCCAGCCTCTTTCTTATCCTTTTGGAACTCATCATTAGCAGCCTGAAGTTCACGCAGTTTCTGAAAGAGACCAAAAGACTTAGTCTTCTCGTCCTTGATCTCACCTCTAAGTGAGTCAATCAAAGCCTTCATACCGAGGACCTCATTGTCATACTTCTGCTTACCACGGTTAAAAGCCACATCGTCACTAATCTTCTTCTGGAGCAGATCCTTAGCCTCTTTAGCCTCATGCTCAAGTTGCTTGTACTTGGATCTCAGTTCTTCCATCTCACGTTTCACTGTTTCAAGTTCACCAGAAACACAACGTTGTTCACGCTTCAAGGCATCTCTCTCCTTTTCGAAGGCCTTGATCTGTTCCGTCTGTCTATCAACTTGATCTCTCAAAGACTGAAGTTCAGACTCCTTCTTGGTCATGATAGTAGTGTACTGAGCAGAAGAATCCTGCAGTGTTTTCATTTTCAGATTTAGCTGTTTGTTCTCCTCCACAAGCTCCTTGACCTTCTTATTGGCACTGCTGTAGCTGGAGTTAAGGGTTGCAAGCTTATCCTCAAGCTCTTTGTCTGAGTTTTTCAACTTGTCTTGGAGCTCTTTAATCTGGATCTCTTTGGTCTTGAGTAGGGTCTTCAACATCTTGATCTCTTCAACAACTTTCTTGGTAGTCTCTTTGAAGTTCCGGTGTGTATCTTCGGTTTTCTTGAGAGAGCCTTCGAGTTCAGTTATTCTTGCACTGAGATCCTTCTTCTCCTGTTCAAGAACCTTAATCAATGTCTTACCCTTCTCCAAATCAGTCTCATACGTCTTCTTCTTTTCTTCAAACTCATTCTTGGTCTTGGTGAACTCGTCTCTCTGGGATGCGAGTTCTTCAACACTTCCTAAAGTCTTCTTCAACTTAGCTTCAAGTTCTTGTTCGCGTCGCTTGGACTCAGACAGTATAGTCTCCTTCTCCTTCAACAGAGCTCTCTCAGCCTCTAGCATACTTCCAAGCTTCAACAATTCCTCTGATGTAGAAAGATGTTTCGACTTAATATCGGCCTTTTCAGCCTCAATATCTGACAGCTTCTGTTCCAAGCCTTTGATCTGTTCACTAAACTTTTTTGTTTTGATGACCTGCTGTGAAGAGTTCAGTAATGGTTTCAAATCAGAGTAGAGTGAGAACCATGGGTTTTGGTTAAGATTATTGTACGTCCTGAAAGCTTTCATCAAAACCTGAGCAGCTTGAATCTTATCAAGCTTAGCCTTGACAATTCTTCTTCTCAGAACACCTTTACAAATTGCCTTGAAGTCAGTGAAAGTCTCCTTGATCTGTCGATCTCTTCTCAACTCAAGCTCCGCAAGAACACCAGCCTTGAAGAACACCTTAGTGGAACCTACCTTGTAAGAATCTGTGTCAAGTCTAAGAGCTCGTAGAATCTGCTTACAGTTTTCTTTCATGCCATTGGTGAAGTTGGAATCAGCAGAGAGAACTTTGTATCGATCGAAGAACTCCTTGAAGAAGATTCTGTTCGGGAATCCCGAACGCACAATTCTGATACCTTCGAGAACACCATTGCATCTCAGCTGCTCAAGAACGAGGCTTTTGTCGAAGACCTGTGGCTTCTTCTTGTGATTCGGAATAATACATCTCACAAAATGTGGTTGCGTAGTAGAAAGGAGTGTGAGAAGCTCGTTCAACTCATCCTTATGACGCTGGGAAACGGTTCTGAAGTTGGATCCTCTCTGGGTAATCTCAGCGCTATATAGATCTGAGACAAACTTAACACTGGAGCCAGACAGCATCTCAACAACATTATCAGAAAGCGGATCACGATTCTTGTCGATCCAATTGTCAATACTATACTCAACATCACCGGCGTAATGTTTAATAGTGAACTTGTTTGAGAACTTCGATGGTTTGAACTTCTCATTAACGTCCGTGCAGTACTGGTTGAGTTTATCAAAGAAGGAGGTATCAGTAGCTTTTGGAACAATGCATTCCTCTTCAAGGATGGAAAAGATACCAACAGGCTTCTGTTTCTCAATCAAATCGATAGTCTGCTGGAGATCCTGACCAAAATCAATGAACTTCCATTCAATGTCTTCCTTAATATATTCGTCCTGTTCAAGAACAAACATATGGTGGTTGAAGAATTGTTGGAGTTTCTCGTTGGTGTAGTTGATACAAAGCTGCTCAAAGGAGTTTTGTTTGAAGATTTCAAAACCGGCGATATCGAGAACACCAATGAAATGAGAACCAGCCTCACCATTATCAAGACTCTCATTGATTGCATCAACAAGGTATTTGAACACTTTCTCATAGAGCGACTTAGATAAGGCATCCAGAGCAAACTTGGCTTCGGCTGGTTTCCTAGATTGCTTCACAAACTCTTTACCAGCTTTAACTTTTGGTCTCAGAATAGCATCACTGAACGAAGAAGATGTAACACCAAGAAGATCACAAAGCGTGTCAACAGAGGACTTGAAGTTTGCTTGCTCAGACTTCATCGATGTGAACTCAATATTACCAATGTGGAGAATTATAGCAATGATCTTGAAAATCTCATAGTATTTAGCCTTCTCAATACCCATGATGTCAAGGGCTTGTTTGAGATTCTTGAAGTCCTTCTTGTCGTCAACTCCGGGGATGGTTGGATTACCTTCCTTCAAGTAGTTAAATGCAGTAGTCGACCTGGAGAGACCCAGAAGTTCGAGCTCTTTGTCTGTAAGACCTGAGAGGAGCTGATAGAAGATGTGATAGTTTCGTTCCTGCTTGGACTGTTTGATAACTCTGGACTTTTCAAGGAGATACCAGTCAATCTTTGCGCCCGCGATCTTGCCCTTTTCATCAAACTCGATCTTGATGAACTTACCAAATCTCGAGGAGTTATTGTTACGGACAGTCTGGGAGTTACCGAAAGCTTCAAGAATTGGATTGGCTTGAATGATCTGCTGTTCGAATGACTGCTGATTGCTGGTATTGGATGTTGTGATGGCAGCAAGATACTGGATGATCTTCTTCGTGTTCTCGGTCTTACCGGCACCGGATTCACCAGTGACAAGAATGGATTGGTCCCGTTTGTGAGAGAGCAGCTTCTGGTACGCTTCTTCGGTCTCTGCGAAGATATGCGGTTTGGTATCAGCCTTAGGAACGTTGTGGTACATGTTGACGTAGTCATCGCTGTAGATCTGGAGCTTGTTGTACGGATTGATAGCAACGAGGAACAGTCCTGAGTACGTGTATATGAGGTCATCCTTATATCTCTTCTCAAGGTTGTACAGGACTGAGGGCTCGTTGAGGTATGTCAATTCGGCGATGTCATCCGCTTTATCGAACTTGTTGGGGTTAACTTCTTCAATCTTGGACGACTCAATTATCTCGTCCTTGCAACAGTCGTTAGTACAGAGAATACACAGAAAAGGCAGAATAAGGGAAACTCACAGATCCGTCGTCAAATCGCACTTTGACCTTGTTGTCGTCTATGGGCTCCAGGATGTAGCCCTTTCGGAACACCTGTGTCTTGTGTGGGACCCACACCCAGTTCCTGGCTGTGGACTCGACACTCTGTGGACCACTCATGATAACGGAGTTTGAAGAGCAAGTTTTGGTAGAGAAAATACCGTTGTAGAGATGGATTTGTCTAGCTCTGCCTCAATTCCCGCCGCCATTCAAAACGTAAACAAACAACATTTCGCGAGGATGTTTACAATTAGCCCAATGGGGAATTTTTGGCGCACGTGACATACTTTGTGAAAACACCCGGACACCACGACAGGCCCGTTCCCCTGGGGTAACGTGCAGGCTGAGATAAGACACAAAACCAGAGGGAGAAGCACCCAGTACGCGTATTCCAGGCTTTAAATTCGAAATATTTCTTCAATGTTCGAATCGCACAGACTTACCGCCCCGGTTGGGCACGCCAGTGTGCCGTACCGAGAGGGAGAAGACCGAACACGCAAACCGGTATCCTCGCTCTTACCCTTCGTATCGTCTGGAAGAGGCGTTCTCCCTCCGCAGGGCCTGATCCAATTCGACCACAACTACCGCTATGGAGTACAGAGCGAATCTGTGGAGAGCACAAGCCCAACTTTCTTGTCTCTCTACAGAAAGCCGGGTTCATTCATCGACAAGCTCCCGTTTGAGATCCGGCTAGACATTGCGAACATGTTGTCACAGTACGATGCTATTTCGCTGTTACGCGTGAACAAAGCATTCTTCGAGTCCACAGTCGTCCGGCTATACCACACGGTCATTGTTGATCCGTCGTTCTCCCACTTCAACGAGGACATCTTTGAAGAAGATACGCAGCGGGTGATCACAGTGCATAGCTCTACGTTTGTCAAACTGAGATACAGCTTGAAGCACTTCCTCAAGATCCTCAGTCACGTGATCCCCATCCAGGCCCCCCAATTTGGAGGCCCCACGGCAACATACTCATCGCTTATCAGCAAGTTGCGGTTTGTGGAGTTGCCTGATGGGTTTTACACACCGTTCGACCTCAACTTCTTCACCTTCATGTCGATCAAAAGACTCGACCACTTGAGCAAGTTCTTCTGGGAGTCCGATAAGGAGCTCTCCTTTGAGATTGTTTCTAGAATTCCAAATAAGTCGCATTTGTCGTCTCTTCACCTCAATACTGACTTCAAGAGAGTTCACACACCCATAGATTTTGAGGCATTCAAAGGATTCACCAACTTGGAGAAACTTGCTATCGAGCCATTCCTCAATGCCAATAACCTATTCCAGGTGTTTAAGAATCTCTTGGAGGGTAACAACGACAAGTTGAACTTGAAAGTCTTGAAACTAGCCAGAGTCAACTCCAACCACGGGTTCATCAAGAATCCTGCAACTCAGGTTCTTGTACTAACCAGTTACATCATAGAGCACGACAACATCAAACTTTCGGAGTTCGAACTGAACTGCATCCTTAATATGTTTATTCTGTTCAGTGCAGCGGAGTCAAGATTGGAAGACTTGAAGGCATTGTCGTTGGACTCAGTAGTAATCACAACGGCAGATGCCAAAAGGATGAATGCTATTATGAACCTTGAAGGGTTGGAGTTTCTCGAGTTGAAGAACATCTCAGAGCTTCAGCTTCCAGAAGATATTATGGCCCCCCTCTCTCTAAACGAGCTATACACGAAACTTGATACTGGTTTTTTGAAGTCGCTGGGAAGATATTTGAAGAACTTGAAAAGCTTGTCCATCGATTATAGGGAGAGCTTGAGAGACACAGTACCTGCTTTCATCTACAACCTGGAAGGGCTTGAGGAGTTGGACATAACGATACGCTGGAACATCACAAAGATTTGTTCAGTTGCTTCATGGAAACAACTCTGCCACCAATACGTCAAAGCGATCTTGAGACATACTGGAACTTTGAGAAAGCTCTCCCTCGACACAAAAGAAGACTCTGTGTTTTCAGACTTCCACAAACTTATCTTCACTGAATGCTTGATGGAGCTTTCGGAGCTGAAAAATTTAGAATCCTTGAGACTCCATGGCTATTCCCTCCAGCCCTGTGCTCCGACGCTAGCTTCCTTCTTGCCAAAACTAAAGTATTTTGAGCTGTTTGGGTCTGGTGCTGGGGGAGCTCCACATATGGCCTTGCAAGTGGTTCACGATGGAGTCTTGGACGACTGGTTGCGAGTCCAACATGTTGCTATCGCCATAGCGGAGGAGAATAGTTCAGTGAGGTTCATTAAGGTTGACAAGTGCATCTTTGAGATCAAGGGCCCGAGACAGGTTGTTCCTAGGGATGGATTAGAGAGCTGGTTTGCTACAAAGGTGAGGGTGGCCCTAAGAAGTGACGATTTCTCGTAGGGTCCCAATTTATTAGGAGAATAGATATATAATGATCATGAATTTTGAAGACTGATGCAGTAGTTCACTAACTATATTACAATAGGGTCAAAAAACAAGTAAAAGTAATTGTTCATTCAATAGAAACTTCAAAAGCAGGGTGCAACTCCAGTATCAAACAATATATGCAATAAATAAACAACAAAACACCGGTGTATATGCAAGTCAAAGGGGTAGACAGTGAAGAAAGAAAACCAGTCAAAATAAAACAGAAAATGACTCATTAATAAATAAAAACAAATGAAGCGTAAATAAAAATGGGTTATACGTTCACATGACGATGCAGCAGCCACCGGAAGATTCTGTGGAGAACGGCTCCTTGCCAGAGCTGGTAGAACCTTTTCTGGATTTCTTACCGGATTTCTTGAGTTCATTCAACTTCTTGTGCTGCTCAACTCTCTTCATGATTTGTCTCTGCCTCGAAGTGATGCGTTCGACTGGTGGTTCACTCTCTTCAGTAGAATGTCTCTCCAAAGAGGCACCAATAGTGAATGTCTTTTGCTTGGATGTTTCAGACAAAGCTGGGGAACTGGATCTGAGGACTGTAACAGGTTTCTTGGATTTGAGGAAAGAGTCCTCAGAGGAAGACAGGAGGGTAGCAGAGGAAGCAGCCTTGGCTTCACGATTTGCAATGATCTGAGAAACAAGTCCCATGAAGGCTTCGGTAACGTTGGTGTTGTTTTTAGCACTGACCTCAAAGAACTGATCAACCTTGAACTCTTTAGCCAAAGCCTCACCCTGGGAGGTCGAGACCTGTCTCATGCTGACACGGTCGGTCTGGTTTGCCACCAGCACTGTTGGTGGCAGAGACTGCTCGTTCACTCTCATTATGTGTCTGTAAGAGTCACCAACGTGGGAAAATGATTCGATACTTCCGGCGTTATACACCAGCATGAAGCCATCAGCCTCCTTGAGTTGAAGGTCCTTTAGAGGTGAATACTCATCCTGAACAGCAGTATCGAGAACGTGAATCGTGTATAGCTTATCCTCAATACGGACGTCTTTCTGATATACGTCTTCAACGAGTGGGTCGAAGTTGGTTGGGAAGTTGTGCTGTGTGAACTGAAGAGACAAACTGGATTTACCCACGCCCACTTGACCAAGTACACAGATTCTAATAGATTCCTTACCAGGCATCCCTCAACGATTATGTTCCGGAGACTTGTGTTATAAATAGAGGGGACAAATGAGGGGAGACGGCAACTAGCTTTCCGTCTATGTGAAGAGGTGTGATTGATTCTTGGCTTTGGTTTGTTGCCTTAGGGCTCTCTATTGTCGCTTTGATCACAAAGAAGATGGGGAAAGTCAATCAGCGCCCTCCTCTTCCTATATAACTCGACGGAATGTTGCAGAATTTGGTGGTGTGCTTGATGCCGAGTGTTCTTCGTTGGTGCGAGAATCGGAGGGAAAAAAAGAAATGTGCTCTGCGTCGCTGCACCCAGACGCATATAGTGCAGGAATGTGCAGAGACGCTTCAACGTAGAACATTTCTTTCTTTGGAGGGCGCAAACACTAATTGTGGATTTAACTCGATGAAATGGAGTTGTTCTAGGCCGTGTGGGATCAGGGGAACAGGCCCGGAATAAAATCTAATTAGGTGTCAAGACAGGAAGGTCCTGTAGTCATAGTCAAGTCGTGGGTGTCGTCTTAGACCCGAGAGTGTTATGGTGCATACATATTTTTGATCAACCGACGGAATTCGCAACAATCTTCACTAGCCGGGGAATGTGATCTTTCGTTATCTTTAAACACAATAAGTGAACAATATAATACCACGCTAAGCATCAAATATCCAAGGTGTTTCCCCCCTGCTTCACTACGAAGAGTGGGATGACTATACGTTGTTTTCTAGACCGTTCCTGGTGAGCGATTACACGCGGTGCAAAGCGTTATCCTGATGTTCGTCAAAATCGTAGTGCCATGATTCCGGAAGCGCATTCAGTTGATATCGGAAGTAATCTAGGGGTTCACAGATTTAATGTCTGATAATTTGTAAACGACTCTAGTTTGTAGTCCGGTGGAGATCCGGACCCGGAACCTCATTTGAGCACATCGGGATATGAACTGATAACATGTGGTTGATCCTTCCCCGCCCTCGATGTTCAAGCCCAATGAAGAAAAAATAACCTCGGGATCAAAAGAAGAGTACGAATGGTATGTGTCATAGCCCCTGCTTGGACTTTAGACTCAAACCTTAAAACCCTCAAATCGCGTGCTCTATCCTGCAAGTAGAGGCACGAGCGTTTTCCGGTAAGTGCACATTCAATTTGTTCCTGTCGAATGTCGGGCTAATTCTATTTTGATGCCGATCGAAGCCCTAACAAGGCTGGCAGAATTCCCAGAGGGGTAACGTAATATTGGAGTCGCTAAAGATGGCGCATATTCTACTAACAGTGCATACCCTTTTGCTCAACACGTTAATCTGCACCCCCACAAGAGGCAAAACTGAATAAAAAACTTCGATTTGAGCGATGGAGCGTAGCTGTTCATCTGTTTATACTGTCACCCATATGCTCTGTACCGACATATGTCCAACCTCCGAACTGCTTTTGGACACTGTCACTCAAGTATTCATTTACGACACTGTCCACAGGCTGTTCACTGGTGAACTCCTTATCGAAATTGGATGTATCAGAGCTGTCCTTCACAGGTGGCTTGAACGGAGGTAGATAACCCTTGTTGTTCAGCTTCTTCCAGTCAATCATCTTGAAGAAGGCATGATCTCTGATCTCTGAAGCACCTCTACTACCCAATCTCTGCTTTGGATCACGAGACAACAAGCCAATCAACAAGTCTTTGGCATCTCTGTCAAAGTTGTCTGGGAACTTCAGCGGGCTTGTGAGAATCTTCTTGTACATCTTTGGGACATCCTCATCGTAGTATGGAGGCAACCCAGTTAACATCTCATATAACAGAATTCCCAATGTCCACCAATCAACAGATTTGGTGTAGCCATGCCCGAGAAGAAGCTCTGGAGCAAGATATTCTGGAGTTCCACAGAATGTAGAGGTTTTATCCTGATTTTTCATGTTCAATTTACAAAGACCAAAATCACAAAGGGCAATGTGTCCTTTGTAATCCAACAAGATATTCTCAGGTTTGAGATCTCTGTAGATGACATCGTAAGAGTGCAAGCATTCAAGTGCACTTAGCAATTCACAAGTATAGAATCTTGCTCTGGACAGCTCAAATTTACCTTCTCTTTGCAAGTGATAGAATAACTCACCACCATTGATGAATGATAACACCAAGTACAATTTCTCTGGAGACTGGAATGAGAACTTCAATGGAACGATAAATGGATTATCCACACGAGCTAAGACGGTTCTCTCAGCCAAAGTATGCGTAACTTCTGATCTGGAAACAATATGGGACTTTCTGATGGCTTTCAAAGCGTAAATTTTGTTGGAGTCCTTCTTACGAACCTGCATGACTTTTCCAAATGAGCCTTTACCGATAACCTTTAATAGGTCGAAGTCATCGATGGTGAGGTGCTTGTTCTTATTTGGCGTAAAGTCAATAGAAATTGTGATATCACCATTCGTGGAGGATGGGAAATCTGGGTATTCACTGTCAAGGATGATGCGGTCGTGGTTCTTGATTCTTACAGGGTTGTTGATGTTATTGAATGAGAGAGGAATGGTTGTGGCTGAAATGAGAATGTCCTGAGTAGGGTTCGCCTCTGTTCCTAGCAGCACTGAAGGGAGCTTGAGGAACACTTGAAGTTTGAGCTCATTCTTAGACTTGGAGACATCGAACTGCGATACTTTGTTGAACACGGGGGAGGAGATTGTACCAGCCTCGGACTCGATGCTGACAATTGTCTTGTCGAACTCCATGGTGAAGTAGAGGAGCGGGTGCTTCATGATAGATGGTGGAATCGAAACTGTGGATGGGATTACCGTACTCGACTCTTCTGGACCGATTTTGTCATCACTAATGGAAAGGGCGGACAGTCTTCTAGTCAGATCATCAGATTTATCACCAGCACACAACCTTGTCAAGACGTTCTTGTCGTATGTGATGTCGAACGGGATCTTGAAGTGGGAGCCTGAGTACACTTTGATGGTGAGCAGTCCTGGGCTGAACGCGCTAACATTGTCGTGTTGAGCGGTGATGTCCTCCCCCAGGTTTTGCTGTGATGACTGAGCTGAAATGGGGTTGGCAGAGGAGTCCGCTTTCGGCAAGTCACTGGAGTTGCCAGGAGTGACTGTGTTTCGTCTGGAGACACTTTCTGTGCTCTTTGAGGACGCCTTCGAGGAGGCCACGGTGCTGCTATCGCCAGTTGTTCCCGGAATAGACAGAGTATCGTCATCCTTAGCAGGCGACTTGGCACGCCCAAAGTCCTTGAGCTTCTTGGTGAGTTTCCATGAGCCCATCATCGTGAGCGAGTGGTCTGTTTAGCGGGTTGTTGTTTTGACGGTTGTGGAGATTACCGCTGTGGAGAGGTAAACGGTATGTTTAGATAATCACTAATCAGAAAGCTTCGGCAGAAGCGGTCGCGCCAAGGCGGAGCGCTTTAGTAATTCCTGAGAGGAAGAGCCGAGGTCACGTGCCAGAATCGATCCGCGCACCACGCGTTTCTCCAGCGACGCTTCGCGCGCGTTTTTGTTTGTTTTGATTTCGCGGAATGTCGCCCCTTCGACGAGGAGCGCGGCTTACGCCAGAGACAAACAATTTTAGGGGATTCTTAGCTAAACCTCAGCATCAGCAGCTTAGCTAAAGGCGCTACAACTCACACACTACGAGTCCGGCGGTATTCCAACTACATTTCACTCTTTTGCCTCCCGCCCCGATCCGTCTCAGCACATCAGAAAGCTAGCCGCCCTGCTGAATCGTCTCAGGATCCCGCTTACATCTTCAACAAAGCGCTTAGCTCAGCTCTTGCCAACTGCCCGACGCGTGCTACCTCATCGCTTCCAAAGACCACATTACAGCTCCCATAGAGGCTTTTGGAGGTAGTAACGATGATTCAAGCACACCACAGCGGTGCTAGTTTCGCCAGACAGGCCGCCAGACAAGCTCTTCAACCAAACAAAAACATCCAGAACATCCAGGCGAACTCCTACCAGAAGGGCAGCGGTGTTCCAACGAAGAGCACCACTGCTGCTGAAATCGACAAGATTGTCGTCTCTGTGGAGAACGCCACCAAGCGGCTCTCGCAGGTGTCAACCAACACTAACTCGTCGAAGAGAAAGTCGAAGAACCATGTCGGCCCGTGGAGACTAGGCAGAACTCTCGGTAGAGGATCCACAGGAAGGGTGAGACTCGCCAAGCACTCGGAGACGGGCCAGCTTGCCGCTGTCAAGATTGTGCCAAAGGCAAGGTTCCAGAAAGACAGTAAGGGTGACAAAAAGGAGGCTTCCCCGTATGGAATCGAGAGAGAGATCATCATCATGAAGTTGATTTCCCACCAGAACATCATGGGTCTCTACGATGTCTGGGAGAACAAAGGTGAACTCTACCTTGTTCTGGAGTATGTTGAAGGTGGTGAGCTCTTTGATTACCTCATCAAGAAGGGAAAGCTCCCCGAGAAAGAGGCGGTCCACTACTTTAGACAGATCATCAGCGGTGTAAGCTACTGTCACCAGTTCAACATTTGTCACAGAGACTTGAAGCCAGAGAACTTACTGCTGGATAAGAACATGAATATCAAGATCGCTGATTTTGGCATGGCTGCTTTGGAAGTTAATCAGAAGCTTTTAGAGACCAGTTGTGGCTCTCCGCATTACGCTTCCCCAGAGATTGTGACTGGTAAGAACTACCACGGTTCCCCAAGTGATGTGTGGTCTTGTGGTATCATTCTTTTTGCTTTGCTCACTGGTCACTTGCCTTTTGATGACGAAAACATCAGAAAGTTGTTAATGAAGGTGCAGAGTGGAAGATTTATCATGCCAAACTATCTGAGCTCTGAGGCTAAAGATCTGATTTGGAAGATGCTCAACGTTAACCCGAGTCAGAGAATCAAGATCAGCGATATTTTGGGACATCCTCTCATGAGAAAGTATGAAACTATTGCCACAACCACCTCCAATAAAACTGACAAGGAAAAACTTGACGATTATTACTCCGAGGTTGACCAGTTACAAATCAAGCAGGATGATATTGACCGTGATATTATCAAAAGTTTGTCGATTCTTTTTCATGGCGCCACAGAAGCTACGTTACTTCCGAAGCTGCTCTCTACCAGATCCACACCAGAGAAGATCTTCTATTTCCTTCTTTACAAATACAAAAAACAACATCAGATCAAGGAGAAGCAGGAGTCTTTGCATAAAGCTGCTAAGAAGAGACTAAGCAACGGTGATGGTATGTTGAAGAAGTCCAAGAGTATGATCAGAACCACTATCACTAATGAGGATGGAAGTACAATAGTCAAGACTGAGCCGATGGAGGTTCCACCACTCCCGACAACACCAAAGAAGAAGGTTGTCAAGAATTCTGCTGGTCAGATCCAGATCTCTGCTTCGAGCTCATCCAGACGTGGCGTCTCTTTCAACAAGAAGACACTCAACACTGACAACATGTCCAGATCATCCAGTAGAAAGTCCATCTCCAGCATGTCACATACCACTGCTAATATGAAGAAGCGTCAGAGTCTTCTTCCTCCGTTACCAGATCTTGAGATCGATTGGTTGAATATTGGCCCTGATAGTGGTCCATCTGCTGAGTTTGCATCTCTTTACAATGAGATCTTCAACTTGAAGTCTCCTGCAAAGACACCGAAGAGTTCTCCAAAGAAGCCAAACACCAGAACAGTGCCTCCTGTCAGCACCGCTCCACCACTTCCATCTAGCATTGTCTCTCCACAAGAGAGCTACTTAATGACATCATCACCAATGCCACCTACCCACCAACATACAAACTCTCGCATACTCCCTTCAGATACCACTTTAGATAAGAGGGACACTTCCGCTGCTACAGTTGTTGTCACCCCTTCAGCTGTTTCCGTGCAGGATGAGAACAAGACCTTACCTCGTCAACTTGGCAACTTTGAAGTCAACAGACGTAATGTCTCCACCCCAATTCCTCGCTCTAAGCCACAGACTCTTGATCCCAACTACAAGTCTAGGTCTATCAGCCACGATGGTGCGCAAGTTCTTCAACGATTTGGTGTTTCGCTGAAAAGAGATAAGAAGACTAACTCCAAGATCTACTACTCCAAGTCATCCACCTCTATCAACCTTGCTGCCATATTGAAGAATGAAGAGAAGTCTGAGTTGAGAATTGCCAGCGGTGTCCCACCACTTCCAGAGCGCCGTGTCCCATCATCTAATTACGGATCTTTCGAAGTTCCTGAGTCACAGAACCACGATTCTCCAGCTTCGTCATACGATACCACCCATGAGTCTTCCTTCGATTTCGAAGTCCCTACGAAGACAGAGGTTGCCACTATTGTTCCAATTGCTAATGGCTCTAACCTCACAGTTCACAAAAACTCCAGAAGAGAAGACAGTATGTTCGCTGATGTTAATCTCTCCCAACAGAATTTCCTCAGACCCTCAAACTCTGAAGAATCTGTCATCAAACGTCATAAGAAAGCCTCTTCCAATCTGGCAACTGTTATTCACCCGTCTATGGACATCAGGGGCAGTTTGTTCAACAATCCTAGTGACCTTAGAGATGATGTTCCGGTTCCAAGGATGTCTACTTTCTCCAGACCAAGATTCTCTCACTTGGAAGAGCACAACGATACCAAGAGCACCATTATGGACAGCTCGATGTTTGCTGACAACACCGATGATGACACTGAGTATGGTGGTGCTAAGAGAGTTACCATGATCTTTGATGATTACCAGGATTGGCAAGCTAATGCATCTAGTGTTATTGAGCCGGTCGAGACCTTGAAGGAGGCTCACAAGCCAGTAAAGGAATCACCATTGAAGAAGTTCCAGGAGAATGACTTCGAGTCAAGCTCAAATGGTAATCTGTTGAAGAAGGTTGATCTCCAACCTCAGAGAGTTGCCCCATCCGCCCCTGCTAGAATTGTGAGTGATGCCTCATCTGCTCCTGTGAAGAAGAGCAACTGGTTCACTAAGTTCTTCTCCAACTTGATGTCTGCAGATTCCAGTTCAAAGGGTAACAAAAAGGCCAAGAAGAATGTCTCCAAGGTGTTTGACTGCACGATCCCACTTCCAGTTTTGAAGAAGGCTATTAAGACAGTGTTGGAGCTGAAGCGCATGGAAGGTACACTTTCAACGATATCCGAGGTTGGAGGATCAATCAAGGCTACTGTCCCACCAACATTCACACTGGGAAGTCCTCTCAAGTTCCAGATTGATTTCGATTATGATACACGTAAGATCACTTTGCAGAAGCTGAAGGGGTCCAAAAAATTGTTCAAGAACTTGTCCAATGCCATGGAGTTCGTGATCAAGAATGAGACACAGAGATTCAATGAAGCTGAGTTGATTTGAAGATGTCCATTTGGCCAGCCTCTTTTTTTAGATGACAGTTTTGAATATATACACTAATTTCATAGTCAATATAATGCGGTTTCGGTAGTTGTTTACAATCTTTAATCACCCACAAAAATCTCCAAATCGAGAGAAAAGCCGCAGTTAAAAAGGTTACCCGTCCAGCGCGAAATTTTTTGGATCCATCAACATTGGACAGGCGCGGACAGTGGACATAGAAACAGAGCCGGACTACAAGTTGGGTTGTTTTTCTAGATTACCACTCTATCAAAGCTCAAACCATCGGAATGTTCACAAGATCAACTTCCACTGTGCGGGTACAGCTGGTACGTTTATGAAGTAAAGCTCTGGGCTCATCGTCTTCTTGGTGACTTGCTCACATTACTAATCACCATGAACACCAACTAACACATGAACAGAGACAACAGGTTGCCAGATTCGCCACTGAGGCCCAAGCCACCTCAGTTGTGCAAAATGCACAGGGTATGTTTCATTTTACCAACTCTTTGCTACATGTTCCCTACTAACCTGTCACAGAACCACCAAAATACGTGCTTACATCCCTCCGTCACTTCCCATCTCTCAAACCCCACACATTCCAGCCAGTCTCCTCTGATGTGCTGAACGCTCCACTGCGTCGTGATATTCTCTGGAAGGCAGTTGTGTTTGATGCCGATAACAAGCGTGTCGGTTCATCCAACCCGAAGGGCAGATCCGAGATGGGCTACTCCAGAAAGAAGCTTCTCCCACAGAAGGGTACCGGTAAGGCCAGATCAGGTGACCGTGGTTCTCCAATCAGACATGATGGTGGTAGAGCAATGGCAAGAAGTGCACCAAACGACCACACTTCTGAATTGCCAAAGAAAGTGTACGGTCTGGCTATGAGATCGGCCTTGAGCGACAAGTACAGAAGCGGTAACTTGTTCGTTGTCAGTAGCGACATGGAGCTGCCAACAGACGATGCTCTCGCTACGAAGATATTCCTGAGAAACTTCGGCTTGCACAATGAGAAGCTGTTGTTCATCACCGACGAGCACTCGCCAAACTTGCTCCAGTCTACTGAGCCATACGCGGAGAAGATTGATGTGATTCAGAAAGAAGGTGTTGAGGTTAGAGACATCCTCCACGCCCATAAGGTGTTTATCGACTTGGAGTCTCTCAAGTGGATGGGCGAGGCTTACGACATCTGAAACGGTAATGAAATCTGTAAATAGACAAAGTGCACATGTACGATAATGGCATTGTAAGTTTTGTATGTAGCGCATATTCGCTATCAGTACGCGACGATATATCGGTATCTCGAAGTTGCCCTAGTCGAAGTCACGTGCACAAGATAGGGCAGACGCGAAACACTCACGCAGTCACCGCGACACCCTCCGCGACGCTGTGGTGTCTGGATGTGTTGCGCGCCGCATTCAGTGAATTACCGCATCCGGCCGTTTTTCTCATCCAGCTTCGCGGCACTGGGAGCGCGCTGCGTTTTTTTTCACCATCTTGAAGTCACCAAGCACCACGCACTCCATCAATACAGAGAGGAAGCATACAAACCACACAGTAAAAATGTCTTTGGTTGTCCAGGAGCAGGGTTCTTTCCAGCACATCTTGCGGTACGTCCAATGAACGAATGAAAGAGAGCACTACGACAGTCAGCACCGGAGTTTCACGATGTTCCACCAAGCACAAATAAAGAGTCCTTCAAAGGAGGCTCACAAACAGGCTGTGGGTCCCACCACCAGCACCAGCTATACCAAAGGGCTGACAACGACCAAATGAACAAGATCCCACTTGCAAAGTGTAACTGAAGTCCAATTTTCGTCAATTTCCGTCAATTTTGTTAGCCGCCACATGGGCCAATGTCAATCAACTGCCCATAACAGATAGCTCAAATCCAAAACAAGAACAAACATCGAACCACGGATGCCATATACAGTCAGAAGTGCTCCCCCAATGAACCCGTTTACTAACAATTCCCCAGTTTGCTCAACACTAACGTTGACGGTAAGATCAAGATTATGTACGCCTTGACCACCATCCGTGGTGTCGGTCGTCGTTACGCCAACTTGGTCTGTAAGAAGGCCGATGTTGATCTCAACAAGCGTGCTGGTGAGTTGACCCAGGAAGAGCTTGAGAGAGTCGTCACCATCTTGCAGAACCCAACCCAGTACAAGATCCCAGCTTGGTTCTTGAACAGACAGAAGGACATTGTTGACGGTAAGGACTACCACGTCTTGGCCAACAACTTGGAGTCCAAGCTCAGAGACGACCTCGAGAGATTGAAAAAGATCAGATCTCACCGTGGTATCCGTCACTTCTGGGGTTTGCGTGTCAGAGGTCAGCACACCAAGACCACTGGTCGTCGTGGTAAGTCCATGACCGCTGCTCCAGGTAAGAAGTAAATGTTTTCTTGCTATGTGTTTCGGTGGTAATGTGGTTGTGATTTCATCATAAAACTGTTTGTATATTGAATGGTAATTTTGCAAAATAGTTGGCTGTAGGCTTTGTAAGCGTAGGGAGGAAGTTGCAGCTGTACATTCGAAACTACCTTTCAATATTGATATAAAGCTGTACCCCGAAACTAATCTAATCAAATCTTTGTTAAAAAGGGTCTTTGATTTGAATTGTAGAGCCATATATTATTATGAATGTCGTACAACTCACTCAAACTTACAACTTCATTATAGATTGTCGATAATGGTGTTATTTTTACGAAATACTTGACTGTAGAGCCATATATGAATGTGGTATAAACCACTCAGAACTACTTCTCACAACTCACAACTTCATAATATATTGATTATGGCCTTTTAATTTGGATGTATGATGAAGTCGTAATGCACTCATATGCGTGCGGATCTGGAAGGTGAAGCACCACGGCCCATAGAGAGAGGCATTTCCTCAGTCAAATCGCCAACTTTAGCTGGCAATCCGGTCTCCAGGGACTCCTTAACAGCCTCAATAGCCATCATGACGCTTATTCCATCCTTTGCGGTACATTTTGGCTCTTCTTGGCCAATGATAACACGAGCAAAATGGTCAACTTGGAGAGCGAACGGGACTCCATCGAGATTCCCGGGGAGTTTCTCCTTGTTGATAGGTTTCCACCAGCCCGGGTTCTCTAGCCCGTTTTGGTGGTACAATGTCAAATCAGGAACACTGAGGGTGCCTTTTGTACCAAAGAATCTGTAAAAGATACCATCTTGACCGTGAGCCACCTTAGGGATCAACGGGTTTTCACCTGTGCCCATCTCAAAGTTATGAGGAGCAACAACATTATCACAAACCACCATAGTGCCTCTAACACCGTTTTTGAAAGTCAAATGCACAACAACACCTTCCTCAACTGCGTCTTCCTTGTCTTCATCCTGTCTAGTTTTCATCACCTCCGTGGCGTAAATCTCGTCCAACGGGCCAAGGAAGTACATCAACAAATCCAGGTCGTGCACGAGATTGATCTGGATAACACCACCACCTTTACTCTTCTTTCCCCTCCAATCGGTCTCTTCAAAGTATTCATCACATTTTTTCAGGCACCAAGCTGCGTCAAATGCAACAACGTTACCCAGCTTGTGCAAGTTCTTCTTAGTGGCCACAACAAACGGATTGAATCTTCTGTGGTGTCCAACCAGCAGTTTCACGCCTCTGTGCTCTGCCAGGGCCTTGAGCTCTCTAGCGTCTTCAATACTTGGACACATTGGCTTCTCAACTAGCACGTGAATACCGAGTTGTATAAGCTCTTTACTGACTGAGTAATGCGTGTGGTTTGGAGTACACACAATGGCACCGTCAATGTCTGTTCCACTATTTACACACTCTTGGATAGAACTGAACACTTTAGCACTGGGGAAAGCTTTCTGTGCCATTTGACGACGTTCCGGAGTTGGCGAAGCCTCAACAATTGCATAGAGGTTTGTATGGGCGCATTGCTCCACTGCAAGACAATGGCGAGGCCCGATTCCTCCGTATCCGACAACTATGAGGTTGAGAGCCATATTTTCCCGTTTGCTTTGTATGTGAATATGTTGTAGAGTACTTGGAAAGTTGATTAAATGTGAAAAATTTCGTGCCGAGAGTCCCCGAGAACAATTGCAGATCGTGCATGTTATGAGACTGTGAGTCAAACCCCACAAAATGAAAAAATTTGACACACAAGCGCGTCGTAAACCTTCGGGCTGGTTAATAGCCGCGGAAAAGGAGAATATCGAGGTTAAATGTGGAATTAAAATATCAAATGGAATTATTCAGAGTTCTGTGATGTGTATTTGCTTTTAAATGGAGCTGGAAACAAAATAGCGGGATTTGTTGTTATTCTGCCATCGGTATGTAGAAAAAGCTGCCCCTCAGACAATTAATAGGCAACGTTCAACTAGCTTGAAATCGAGATGGCGAATTCCTGCTTAGTGTGTATAAATTAGCCATAACGAACGATATAGCTTCGGGAGTATGAACTACACTCAGTTGGGTTAATACATTCAATTATAGCAATAGAAAAAACAAACATTACACAAAAAAACATCATTATCATAGCAGTGTCATTCGACACATAGGGAGCACAGCTCAGTAAGAGGCAACATCAACAGGCAGCTTGGAGTCCAATGACTTCACAACTGCATCGATGGCCAACATTGCGGCAATGCCATCATCTGGGGTACATCTTGGTTTCTCATGTCCTCGGATAACCTTAGCAAAATGCTCAACTTGGAGCAGGAATGGGATACCTTCAACGTTCTCATTGATCTGTTCTTTGGTGATTGGTTCCCACCAGCCTGGTTCTTCAGCGTTGTCTTGATGGAAGAGTCTGAGGTCCGGAACGGAGAACGTACCACTAGTCCCGAAGAATCTATAAAAGACACCGTCAATTCCTTCTTCATTCTTTGGGATCAAGGGGTTCTCACCGGTGCCCATTTCAAAGTTATATGGGGAAACAACGTTGTCACAAACGATAAAACTACCTCTGGCACCACTCTTGAAAGTTAAAGCTAAAACGGCACCTTCAACAACAGCGTCATCGCCAACGTTATCCTCTCTGGTCTTTTCAACTTCGGTTGCGTAAACCTGAGTGATTGGGCCGAGGAAATACTGCAACAAGTCTAAATCGTGCACCAAGTTCAAGTTGATAACACCGCCACCCATGGACTTCGACCTTCTCCAAGGTGTAGCTTTGAAGTAGGTTTCACACTTCTTTGCACACCAGACAGCATCCACGGCGATGATCTTACCACACTTCTCCAAGTGTTTCTTGGTGGCCAGGACATAGGGGTTGAATCTCCTATGGTGGCCAACAATGAGCTTAATTCCAGCCTGGGAAGCCACTTTCTTGATGGCCAGGGCATCCTCGACGGTTGGGCTGATAGGCTTCTCAACGAGCAAGTTGACTCCGTACTGGGAAAGCACCTGAGCAACCCTCAAATGGGTATGGTTTGGGGTACAGACGATGGCTCCGTCCGGCTTGAGACCCTTATCGAAGAGCTTTTCGAGTGACTTGAATACGGGGACATCCGGAAACTGCTTACGTGCACGTGCACGTTTGGAGGAGTCCTTGGAAGAGTCCACAATGGCGAGAAGGCGTGTTAGGGGGCATTGGTCAACGGCTTCTGCGTGGCGTGGGCCGATGAGGCCATAGCCGATAACGATGATGTTGAGAGGTACCGGGACTGTCATATAAATGGACAGAGCTGATAGATTGAGGAGACCGATTGAGAAATAGAGATGAAAGGAGGAAGAGCCGTTGGATTATGTGCCTGTCAGCAGAACGTGGGCGCGCCTGGCTTTTATAAGATAAACAAAAGCCCTTATCGCCCAGATTCAAGGATGATGTCATTGCCGTGTCTAACCGCTGTTTTCGGGGGCGGAAGAGTGACCACATTTCACATTTCACATTCCACATTTCATAGTGGCTTGGCCGTTTTCGGAGGCCACAGCTATTATTTCCCCTATTGATTTCCCTATTCCGTAGCTCGAGCTCCGGGCTTATCTCATGTTGGACCCTTTGGAAAAGCCACACGCTGGCAAAAGACCTGAAAAAGGCCGTAGGAGGCCGCAAAAAAGGTCATATGAGGCTATACAAGGGCTATGTGGACTGGCAAGTTATCTATATAAAGAGTTCATCGACGTAGTGCCAAAGTGCTGATTTATCATAAATCTGTAGATAGTCTCGCTTATCGCAGCCGGCCCCGGAGATATTCGGAGGTGTCAAATTTCAGCCAACTACAACGACGCGTCTCTCCACACAAACAGGTCAATATCGGCACAAAGAAAGCATGTCAAGCAGTAACAGAGTGCCTTTCCTGAATGGCAAGAAGTTTGTCTACACCAGGAACCAATTTTCTCGTTAACCGCCCTATTGCTTCGTGTGCTAACCGCCCTCCAACCCCAGCGCTGTCAAACAGGCACCAAAGACCACTGACAATGGCAAGAAACACGTCAAAATCAAGGAAGAGCCTACTATTATGAAGCCTACAAAAGCTGCTATGGACACGGCTCAAAACAAGCTCTCTCCTGTTACGCCCGTTGAGAAGATCACCAAGTCCATCAACACCTCCAAGCCTGTTGAAAGAGCACAGGTCGATGTACTCTCATCGAGATTCTTCCTGCCGCTGGCTGACGATGACGTTGATATTGAGACCCCAACGCGTAAGAGATCGAACTCGAAAGGCGAGGTGAAACAGAAGAAGAAGAAGCAGCAAAGAGTTGACACCGTTCCAGATTCTACGTCTACACCGGAGAAACAGATGCTGGCTGATAACTCCTCATCTTTGTCTAATTCTCAATCTGATCCTCTTAAACCCCCACCAAAGTTCATTCCTGCGAGCGTTTCAATTCTTGACTCCACCAAAGATTCTTCAATGTTTGAAACAGCATTCAAAACCATCGATGGTGATGCTATGAAACAGGAATATAAGAGACTCGCATCTCTTTCATTCGATGAATGGATGGCTCAAGGTGTGGCCTTGGTCGATAACCAGCACAACTTGATCAGGAACGTTGCCATTGCCAGGGTCAAGTTGAATGCCAAATTCAAAGTTATCTTCAACGTTGTCAACGAATATGGCCAGGCTTTAGACACTAAAGATCAAGAGTTGAAAGACAAGTTGACAAAGCTACAGAACTTGGGACAGGAGATCAAGGCGTTCATCTCTTGTTGAGCTATGACCTTGAGACAAGCTATAGAGGGACTCATCTGCGGACTATGATGCTTAGCTATAGCATATCTTGCTGGAATAAATGTGGCTCTACAAAACCATCATAGTTTTCTTTGCTTATTACCTTTTTAAACCATGATCATTTTTACTTTTATACAAAAAAGATCGGAGAGACTTAGTTTCTCTTACCGAAACGTCTTGCTGGAACTCTCTGGGAAGAGATAGCAAAGACAGACAATGGCAACTTGAAGCCAAGGGTCTTGACCAAGTCAGCGGTCTGCTGGTCAACCTCCAAAACGTTCTTGGTGTGGGAAAGGTCCAAAGCGGAAACCTCTGGGACGTACTGGTCCTTTCTCTCACGCTCCTCCTCCTGGAGCTTGAAAGAGATACCTCTAACTGGACCCTTCTGGATTCTCTTCATCAAGTGGGTGGTGTAACCGGCAATCTTGTTTCTGAGTCTCTTGGATGGGATCTCAGCAATCTCAGAGGTCAATCTCTTGTTGGTCTCGAAGTCGAGAGTGAGCTTTGGGTAGTAACGCTCAATCAAAACCTTGGAGGCTCTCTTGACGGTTTTAGTTCTAACACGACCCTGTAATGCTTTGTTAGTATAACATGCTCCATTCGAATGTGACATTGGCAAAGATTCATGACATGTGATTAGGAGCTTGTGCTATTTGTGCCTGGTGTATGCTTATGGGTGGTATTGGTGCGAGTGCGAATTTGGTCCATGCTATTGATGCTTATAGTGGTCATTCGATCCGTGTTGGGTAGTCGAAGATGGGCTCCACGTAACTCTGTCCATGTAACCGGATGTGAAACTTCGACTGCCGTGATCGTTCGATAGTGGTCCGTATGGTGTCGTGTGTGTTCTTCGATATTTCATTATGCCATCTCGACCTTTTTGATGTTGACTCCTAAATTTCTTCACTTCCCGATGAAAAGGTATTCTCCAAAAGCTCTCTTTTAATCACTTGTATGTCTGTATCACTGTATATCACACGTTCTTTATGTCGGAAAAGAACATACCATTTTGTCTTGATATTTGTGGTTGATACGACTCCCTTTAAACTGTGCTGGTGGTGAATAGCTTCAACTTTTTTTGGTGAAAAAGCTTGCCCTCGCTCCTCCACCGCCCACAATAGTTTTTCGCGGAAAAGTAGTCCTGGTATGACATAATTGCTTATGTAAGAGCCGCGCCGATGTGGCTCGTACCGGACAATTTTTGTAACGAACGCAATGTTGTGGTGTACGGATGTTGAAAATTCGCGAGCCCAAGTGTTTAGGGTTGAATTTACTTCCGCTTGGTGATCACGTGATTATATTAGGGCAACATTTCCCCTCGATAAGATAACGAACGATGTACAACACAACAATAAGCACAACGTCAACTACAGATTTTTCATCATAAACATAGCATTAGCACATAAAGCCGAATCTATAACCAATTCTGCTGTTTGAAGAAATCAAAGATCTTGTTAGCTTTAACCGAATCGATCTTTAGCAGCTCTTTACAAGCTTTCTTCTTCAATCCTCCACCGACTCGAAGACTCTCTCTGAACAAAACCTCTTTTATAGCAATGTACGGTTTTGGCAAGATCCTCAGATCGAGACAGAGCTCTTGTTCTTCCACACTTAGTAGATGGAAGTCACTCGCGTGTTGGATTTCATTGAGCGATATCGGCTTACCTCTCAGAGAATCACCATTAGAAAATGGAGTTCTCCGTGTTGCTTGATGCTGTAACGAGTTTGCGGTATGTCTTGAACTGTTTGCAGCACTGAGACCGAATCTCTGTAGATTTGAGACCCTTTGAAGCTTGTCTTTCTCATATTTCAACCCACCATCCAATGTAGTGATACCGTTCCGTCTCCATTCTTGTAGTTGTTGGATTCGAGCTCGAGCATGTAACTCGGTCAACATATCTTTTGTGAAGGCCTCAAAGTCCTCCGGGGTCATAACTCGGGCATATGCCTTAAGTTTGTTGTAGAGGTCTCTTTCCTCTTTGGAACGTTTCTTGTCAATGGCAGCATTCTTTCTGTACTCCATCATGCGGTTGTCGAACAGCAGTCTCTTCTTTTCAGCTCTTGATGTGAGTCTCGAACTGTAGATATCCAATACTGCTAGCTTCATCTCGATGTCGTGTTGCTGATCATCCGGCTCAAAGATCATCTCCTTGACAGTCATTTCAGCTTCGTTCTCAAACTCGTGTTCGAACTCCAGACGACCAGGCATGAAGCCCTGGATCTCATGACACAATGGGACTGAGGCCTGCGGTTTCCTTGGTGGAGGTAAGGGAGCATTCCTCTTCTCGTCAATTCTTCTCTGTCTGTTTTTCGTCAGGTCAGTAGCACTAACGTGCTTAAAGTCTTTATCCATTTCTGGCAAAGGATATTCTTTGCTGTTCAAATAGATCTCTTCATAGTGCCTACCAACTTCCTCTTTAGTCCGCCCACCAATATGGTCTGCGATATCCTGCCAATTACCCAGACCCAGGGTCTGAGCACCCGTAATCAACGCGAGCTCTTCGTCAGCACCCCAGTCTGGATCGAATATTGGATACGCATGGGTCTCAATGACCTTATAATCGTGGTACGGCTTGTGGTTCCCGGTGTAGAGCCCTTGCGAGAAACACGGGACACACAAATCGTACTCTGGACACACCGCGCACGTGATGCGCACTCTGTTGGTGCAATCAGACGAGCACACATCGCAATGGAACTTGTTTCCGGACATTTGGAAGCTATGCGAGCTGGATGGAGGCTGTAATCAGTGATTCTGGCGTTATGCGGGCTGTTGTTGACGTTGTAGAATGTCGAGTCCCACCGAACGCGGAAATTCGCGGAAGGGCCCAGACCAGGGACTGCGGAGACTGGCAGAGGTCACATGACCGCTGAGTTCCACAACGGGGCCAGTTGTTCAATATGTAGTCTCTGGGGACTACAACGTCTGAGTCTTCAGACCAGCTGTGGCATCATCAGCCAATATGGGAAGGAACTCGATGCCCACGGAAGCGGGAGCGGGATCCCGTCCAAGCCCATTCGCGAAACCTCTTATAGTGTGAAGTGTCCGTTTCATGTCTCTTTCTCTTAGTCTCTGTCTTTGTATGCTTTTTGTTTTCTCCACACAATGAAACTCCTTGCAATTGCACTGTGCCTGGCCTCTGTGGCCCATGCTGAGGTTTTCCCGCTGAATTCCCAATTGAAGCCTCCTGTGGTCTCGCCGTATTCCCACGGCGATGAACTACCACTCGAGTGTATCCAGCGCCAGATCGACAACGGTGAGCACAAGTTTGACTCGGAGAACAACATCATCTACGGCCCATTCCCGACGTGTATTGAGACCGGAAAGCCGTTTACGCTGAAGTACGGGGTTGACGAGGACCTCAATTGCACCATACAGCTTGATGACGAGCTTTATCACCTCTTCCAGCTTTACATTCACGAGGACGCTCCGTACTCGTGTCGAATCCCATACTCTAAGACGTACAAAGACGGATACATCCCGCTGACGTTCAACTTCCGTGGACATCTGGAGACGAGCCATCTCGACATCGATACCACAATGAACGTCATTGCCCACAGCAAGAAAGACGGCGGTGTCATTGCCGCCATAGGCTACTCGGCTGGCGACCAGACCGCCAGATACATCATCGGCGACAAAATGCCGATCCAGTTCAGCGTCAGCTGGATCGACGAGTACCATAAGAGCGAGCCATGGCACTATAAGCTGAATCTGGGCATCAGCAACGGTGTGATCTCTGTGATCTCCGTCCTGTCGATGGTTATCGGGTGTGTGCTGACTTACGCGTTAATGTATGGACGTTTCAATAGAAAGCTGATCAAGGACTTGGGATACAAGCCTGGGTCTGTTGAGCTGGGACTGGAGGGCAAAAGGGACTGATATACATGGCTACCTATATATATAGACCGAGACTGGATATGGCTTCCTATATATACAATGAACCTCGATATGACGTACACATAATATTAGTGTATATGAGAGACTACATATGGCTCCGATGAACCCCATCTCAGCATACACCCATTCACAGCTTCTTAATGATGGTGTGCAGGATCTGGCTGCTCTTCTCATCGCCATCCAAGAACTTGGACAAATACGACGAATAGAACGTCTTCAGGTCAGACTTGAAGTTATCATTGTGGGCCTTCGACTTGTAAGCAAGGTACTTCTTCGTGGCAGTTTGCAGCGTCTCAACGAAGTTTGGATCGCTCGTTGTGACGTATCTCAAAGGCAGAGTGATGTCCAATACCACAACTTTTGGCTCGTTGAACTGTCTCATCAGGTAGTTGACGAGGTGTTGGCCGAGATAAACCCTGTTGAGCTCCTCAAACTTGTCAAAGAGATCCAAAAATTCCAAGCACAATTGGTATTTGAACTCGAACTCACTGACAGTGGTGTTGGTTTTCAAGCCGAATAACGTCTCGATGGCGATCTCCGCCACTGTGAGAGCCACATCACCCTTCAAGGCCGGGTTTGTCTCTGGATTGCCGAGCATGTTCATATCGGCGTCTGGAAGTGTGTTCAGCTCGCCTTTGAGCTCTTCGTGGGAAACCGTTGGCAGCGAAATCATGTCATCTGTGTCTAGGGCTTTAGCCTCTGTCAGCTCGTGATCAAGCTGCTGTTTCTCAGTGATGAGACCAAGGATTTTACGTCTGGACAAGAGCTTGGTGATGTATGAGAGCTCAAAGATTGTATAACTGATCCACAGCTTCTTGGAATCCTTGTTGAATCTTAGCGCCCTCTGGAACAAGTTTCTCGCATTCTTGGCTGATCCGACGGTCTCATACTCGAAGTTTGCGGCGCTTATCCACGACGAGACGGAGGTTGGGTGTAATTGTAGGAGTTGAGTGTAGATTTTGTAGATCTTCTTGAAGAGTTTGTGCTTCTTAGCGAATGTCAGATAAGATTCCCATATTTGGAAGTCGTTTGGGAACTTCTGAACAGCTCTGTCAAAGATGAACAAGATTCTTCTCTCCGATGCCCAATCAGAAATGGACGGTTTGGTGTTGATCAGCCCAACAGATGACAGACGGGCATATCTCTTCTTACGGAGTCTCTCTAACATGATTTCATAATCAACATACTTCAAATAATCACGACTCTTGGAACCTCTCGACGTGATGCGATGCTCGAAGTCTGTTCTCTTCCTCATGATTAAATTGATTTCATGCTTGTCAAACAAACCTTTTTTCTGCAAATCTTCCAGTTCTGGAACCGTTTGTTCCAAATAGTATCTGACTTTAGACATCTTTTGTACCTTTTGTTGTGTGTATAAGTGATTTTTATAAGTTTTGAGGACTTTATGTATACAAATTTTCTGTTAAAATTTAATCTTCAATCGCGATGACTTACGTAAGCGTTATATCTTATGTAATGGATTACGTAATAACACGCCATATCATATATCGTACAGATAATGGCTGTTATATTATACTGAATATGATATAGTGGCATGTACATGGTACAATTTATGAAGTGGCTTAGACTATTTAGCAAATGAGTTAGAGACCGAGCGAGAGACTGGGTTAGAGACTGTATAACGATCACAAGAGTTTGAAGTGGTGATCACACTCGATCACAGATGATATGAGGGGATGGACATGGATCGTCAAATAGAAAGTTAAACTCGTATACTCAGCTATTGAGTGGCGGGACACATGGATCCTTCTGGGCTATACATGCGTATGCTCTATGGTCATCGGTATTCGAATCATGTGTTCTGTTTATGGAAGACCACCTATTAGCGCATATACATTATGAATGATATCACCCCTATAAGGCATAAACTGTAAATCTGGCCTTAATCTCCCCACATTTTTTTGAATCATGAAGGGATTGTGCAGTGTTCAGTATATATAATTGGCTAGTCTTGAGTCTATAGTGTATTATATATTAGTCTATAGTGTATCATCAGTCTCTAGTTTACTGTCTAGTCTCAGACTATTTGTGCCGTACAGAATTATAAGTCAGCACCACGGGTTAAATGTATGGTCTGATCTTATAAGGCTTTCTAACCATACAGACTACAAAGGGACACAGTGGAGACTTTGTATATAGAAAAAAGAATAAAGTATATGAGATATGGAACACAATGGAATGTGATAGAATAGCAAGCTGTCAAGGCTGTGGGGTGCATAAACACAACATATACTTCACACATACATAAGACATTCGAACAAACACGTAAGACATATACATATAGAGATATATACGAGACATACACACAGGACACGCACACAAGACATAAACACAAGACATAAGCACGTTACAGATAGAGCACACAGACTCAACAAGCAAAGAGCAATGGACTAGCGATTATCGTGATCTGCGCCTGAGGCCTTAAGCGCGGGG